>JAQQSW010005767.1:0-14103 GCA_028646575.1 Pseudocheirus occidentalis | reverse complement strand
AGTGAGAAGAGCAGAACCAGGAAAAAATTGTACACAGTCACAGATACATCTTATGTGTGAAGACCAACCTTGATAAACTGGACTCTTCTCAGCAACACACAGTTAAAAGACAATTCTACAAGTCTCAGAATAGAAGAAGATACCTACTCTCAGAGAAAGATCTAGAAAGACCAGAGTTTAAATGGAGACTGAAGCAACACATGCTATTGGTCTTTTCCATGTTTGCTTTTGTTTCTTTTTTTTCTTTACCCATAATTTGATCCATTGTTTACAACGCTTCTATACAACCAGACTATTGTACAACGTGAAAGTGTTTGCAGATCCCATACATGATTGTATACCACCATGGGAGGGGGAGGGGAAAGGGAAGGGAGAAAATCTGAAACTCGAGTGATTCTCTAAATGAATCTTGTAAACTAAAAGTAAATAAACAAGTCAATAAATTAAAAAAAACTCAGAGCTATTAATTCTAAAAAGCTAAAATTATGTATCTCTACTAGTTTTTCCATTAGGACATTTCTAGTACCAAGGTTTCTCTTTTAAATTGTCTCATATAATGGACTTTTCCCTTTCTCCCTTTTATCAATGTGAAAACATACCTAACTTATGTTCCACTGTATGATCTCTGATTTTTAACTAAACTCACATTAACATGTTAGTGACTCAAAATGAGAATATGTTGCCTACCATTTACTTATTTAGCCTCTAACCCCAAAGTTTCAGTGGTTTAATCTGAAAAGTTTAAGAATGAAAATTTTACTAACTAGCACACATTTTGGAGAAGCTATTTGGAAAAAGAACAGAGCTAGAAGAAACTTTAAATTCAGTATAACCAGATGAACAGAGTATTGATTATGTGTGTGATGAAAAAATACTGTTGTTTTGAAAGAATCACGTTCACATGAATGAATGAATGAATGGATGGATGAATTAGTGAATAAAAATAATTTTTTCATTGCTTATTTTTACTAGAGATTATGCTAAATAGTAGGGAAAATTTGCAAAAGGTAATATAGAACCTGCTTTCAAAGAGCAAACATTGTAATGGGACGGGAGAACACAAATAGAGAAGTGGTGTCCAGAGAAGGGAGTTTTAGGCTAAGTACTCATTAGAATGAGTTGATACTTATAAATATAACTTAATATGTCCTTTTAAAATATTATAATATCGTTTTGATTACTATGCCTATAAGAAGACACAGAAATAAAAGTTTAAAGAGTTAGAATATGAACATGGTGGCAGGAAAGATGTCCTGGCTATAGAATTCAATAGTATATTTAGTATGGATTCCTTTAGGGTTGGATCAATATAGTATACCAGACAAATTTTTAATCGCTCTTTAATCAAAATGGTTTAGCATGAAGTGAAAGTTTTAAGGTTTAGTAGGTAAAGTTTCAGTAACAGAGAATATGACTCCTGAAGGTCTTATGGGGAGGAGACTGATCCAAGAAAAGAGCAGCCTCTAAACAGCAAGGCAGATGGTATGATGATCTTGGGAAGAAACCTAGAAAGAAAATGAATTATCATCTAGTGTAGGACCGACTAATTACAGGGGACTACGCAAGTTCTCACTTAGAAGTCAAAACGTCTCAGTTGCAGGACAGGGGTTTTTGAGCTAAGTAGATCAATCATGGTAGAGACCATGTTATGGTTTATGGTGGTCTGATGCAGAGGAAGTCTGGTAAAAGTGAAGAGAAATTGAACATATATAAATGTGGCTTACTCAGTTTTCAGGATGGGATGTGCAACCTTCCATAAGACTAATGTTCTTGTCTATAGATGACTGTACTAAACTTTTAAGTGAAAGAGAAAGTAACTACCCTACAACAACACAGTCCAAGTCATATAGTTATATGTAAAACAAAGGGACATATAAATAAACTCTTAATAAATCATTCATGGAAATTATTCCATGATAAAATCCAATAACACAGGTATCCAAGATTTCATTAATGATGGGTATACCCTGCATCAGCATAAACGGCAATTCCTTTATGCCTTTGCAAGTGTCTTCTATGGTAGATATCACATTGAAGCAAACTTTTTGGTGAGCCTTTGAAAAACTAGTGATGCTGGTCCAAAGAGACAAAACCCCCTTAGACCCACAATGAAGTCTTTCTAGTTTGGAAACTGTTTGCATGGCACATCCTTTGCAAATCTGTTGCTATCTCTTTATCATAATATGCATCAAAGGGGATCTCCGGGAAAAGATTATTTGAGACACAGAACAGATATGTTGCAGTAAAAGTTGTCAATGAAAGAAAACTACATATTCCAGAATTTAAGAATCTCTTTGTTTTGTCCCCCAATAATAAGCCTAAACCAAAATGAAATTTCTGGAATATATTAAAATGTGTTTGATCATTGATTCCTATTATTAAATATAAGATACATCTGTAGCCTTGAAAATATTAAACGCACAGGGCAAGTTCCCATCTCCTTTTTCAATTACAACTGTTAAAATATTGATAATTCCCCAACTTACAATGTTAATGACATTAACAAGGCACCATCTAGGATAAGGTGATTAGTCTTTTTTTTTTAATGTACCATGGACCCCTTAGGAAGTCATGTGAAGACTTTCTCAGAATAATGTTTTTAAATGTATAAAAGAAAATCCATAGGATTTCAAAGTAAAACAATTATGTTGAAATGCAGTTTATCTATCTATCTATCTATCTATCTATCTATCTATCTATCTGTTTGTTTTTTGTTTATTTACTTATTTATTTATTTAGATAGTCCAGGATAAGAACTCCTATGTTAGGGGCACTAAAAGATAATCAAAAGAAGGTCCATCAGGAATCAGACAAACTATTCAGATTCTGGATTCCATCCTTACACCAGTAGCAGTGCAAACATAAAGAAGTCACTCCTCAGTTTCATCCTTTTTTAAATGGTGGCAACTATACCATAGAACTCATAGTTTTGTGAAGAAAAGCCTTTGTAAACCTTCAAGCACAAGAGAACTGAGAGTTATTATTTCTTTATCTCTCAGGATAAAGGAAACACCATTAAAATTGTGAAAACTACTTATGTTCCCAAATTGTAAACAAATACCTCCATGTGACAGCTGTAGCCAATTAGAGAAGCTGCAGTTTCCCTTCCAAGAAAAACCCACACAGCTGTGCCTATAAAGACCCAGGGAAGATGACACAACTTCACTGGTGATTTTGTACTGGCAGCCAGAAGTTCCAGTACCTGGACAGGGTTTTCTCAGAGTAAACTTCCTAGACATGGGTATGGTGAATGGGTTTTAATTAGAGCCAAAGTTCTGAGGCAGCTTCATTCTCTGAGAACTGCACAACTATCTCTGAGCTGCTCAGATGACCAAGAGATGAAATTTAGTGATGCCAATTAATGCATTTCTGGGTCTGTGTTCAAGATAATTGCCTCAGTTTTGAGGCCTTACAGAAAAAAAGACATAGTCATAGTTTACATATGACTAGAAATTATCAGTGTCCATAATATTTGACCCAAGTACAGAATGAGAGGAAGATTCCAAGGTGATGCCACTATGACTGACCGACTGACTTTATGTCACAGAAAACCACAGAAATATTCAATATTTCTATAAATTACCAGCAAAACATAGTGGAAGAAATAGAAGTAAATTCCATTCAAAATATCTATAGAATATAAAAAATGTTTCACATTCTTGCTACTCAGAGACAGAAACTTAGTGTTCCTCTTCAGTTGTTTTAGTCATGTATGACTCTTTGTGTCTCCTTTTGGGGTTTCCTTGGCAAAGATACTAGTATAACTTTGTATTTTCTTCTCCACCTCATTTTACAGATGAAGCACTGAGGTAAACAGGGTTTAATAACTTGTCCTGGGTCACACAGCCAGTAATTGTCTGAAATCACATTTGAACTCACAAAGATGAGTCTTCTTGGCATCAGGTTTGGTACTCTGCCCACTACACCTAGCTGGCTTATGTTATCTTATCTTATCAATCTGTATTTATGTGAACATATATACATATACAAATATGTATGTATGTATGGAGACAGAAACAGAAAGAATATATGTACTATATAATATAGAAATGATATTAATATAAGACACTTTTTACAGAAATATAGAACTAAATTCTAAATAATTAGAGTGCTTATGGTAAGCTGTGCAAATATAGTAAAAAATTGCATATACTCCCTGAACTCATTTCTTCACTGTTATATCCTTAAAATTTCCAAAGGATTATTTTGTATAGCTAGAAAATGCATAATTAAATTTATCTAGAGGAACATAAGGTCAAGAATCTTAAGGAAGAAATGGGAAAAAAGGTAAAGAAATAGTTTTAACAGCACCCTATTTCAAACTATACTATAGAACTATAATCTTTCAAACTAGTTGTTAATCCCTAAAAATTTCAATTAAATTCAATTTAAATTTAAAATTGGGAGAAAATTAGTAGAAGACATCAGGAACACAACATACAAAAGGAAACATAGTGTCATGGTGTTAAATAAAGCCAAATATACTAGGCATTGGAAGAGTGACAGTGTATTCTAGGGAAAGAAAAAAAAATGTTCTGGGAAAACTTGAAAGCAAACAGGCAGAAATTAAACATGAAAATAAAAAATAAAAAGAAATTAAACATGAATTAAAATCTCATACCATAAACCAAGAAAAACTTCAAATATATTCATGACTTAAACATGAAATGGTGGCACCATAAACAAATTAGAGGAGTAAGGAAGAAATTATCCTTTAGATGGATTTTAAAAGTTCATGACCCAACAAGGGAAATTTAAGATGACAGAAGATAACAGGGACAATTTTACTGTTATAAAAATTAACATATATAAACAAACAAAACCAATGCAAGTAAAATTAGAAGGGCAACAGGTAAACTGAGAAAAAAATCTTTATAGCTTTCATCTAATGAATATCTTAGATTTGTGATCTATAAGGAACTGAACCAAATTTATAAGAACAAGAACAATTCCCAAATAAGTACACAAAGATGGGACATGAATAGGTAGTTTTCAAGGGAAGATATCCAAGTGAATAAGAAGAAAACTAAATAATGCAAAGCATTAATAATTAATTAGAGAAATACAAATAAAAATAATTCCAAATTTACATTTTATATGTAAATGATAGCGAGAGCTGACAAAAAATAAAATTGACAGCTGTATGATCTATAAACAGAAACAGTAAAGTGAAGCTGCCAAAAAACACCTAGGTGGGCACTGAATAGAATATTGGCCCTGGAGATCAGCTATTGCCTCAGACACTCTTTGTGACCTTATGTAATTTACTCAACTTTTGTTTGTCTCAGTTTTCTCAACTGTAAATAGTGACACTTACCTCACAGGGTTGTTATAAGCAAAAAATTAAATATCAGGCCCTAAACTAGATGCTGAGAACAGAGTAGGCACTTAAATATTTGTCTTTCCTTCTTTACTGACGCATTGTTTTGGAGCAATGAATTTGTCTAGGCCTTATGGCAGGCACTTTGGAACATATTCAAAAAGTCAATAACTACGCATAATCTTTGAACCAAAGGTACCATTACCAATTATACTCCAAATAAATTAAAGGAAAAGGGGAAAGGATTCATTTTGGGGAAAAATAGCAGCCCTTTCTAGATTGGCAAAGAAGAAATAAAGGGGTAACCAACCATCAATTACTGAATGTATAAACAAATTATTCCATACCGATGTGTTGTAATATTACTGTCAGACAAGAAACGAAGAAGGCACAACTTTACAGACAACTGAGATTTATATGAAAAGATGCAGAGTGAAGTGAGAACCAGGAAAATAATTTAGACAATAACAAAAAAAGAAAAGTAAATTTGCAATATTTTTAAGACCTCTAATCTTTTCAACAACCAATTATAATTTCCTAAAACTGACAAATAATCATGCTAACCACCTCCTGGCAGAGAAGTAATAGAGGGGAGACAGAATAAAAGATGTTTTTGGACAAGGAAAAACTAGGAATTCGTATTTCTTGGCCACATATATTTGCTAAAAGGCATTTTTTCCCCTCTCAATGAGGATGTGGGACAGTGGGAATAGGAACAGAATAACAAGAAAGGGGGAAAAATGAAAGGAGAGTAATTCAAGCATTAAAAATGCACAGAAGAAAAGGAAGGCCAGAAAGAATCATAAAAGTAAGGTAGCTTTAAAAGTTGTATGTTGAATTTATTAGGTTTCATAAAGAAAAATAAGCTGAATATAATGGCTATCTCCCATACAATGTATTTTTATTCTATTCTTTATGTCCATTTAATTTAGTATATAAATTAAGAATTATTTTTAAATGCTTAAAATATCATATATGTACAAAGTTGTGTGACCACAAGTAGATCACTTAAAATCTCAATTTTCTAATTTGTAAATATATGGATAAGAACACCTATAGTAACACTCTAACAGATTGTGGTGAAGCTAAAATGGATATGTATGTGTGTACATGCACACACACACACACACACACACATATATATATATATACATATATATATATACATTTATTGTGTGAATAGAGCAATCAATATAAATTACTTTTCAATCTTTAAAGTGCTATATAATTATAAACTCTTTAGTATAATTATTGCTTCTAGTTGAAGCGATGGTGAATGTTGTGGAGACTGTAACATGGATGTCTTATTTCCAAATATAAAGATATCCATTCCCACCATATTCTAAAACTCTCTGTTGAAGAAGAAGGTGAGACAATCAATCATAAAAGACTACAGAGCGCATTAAGGCATAAGGGATAAAGAGCTGCTTTTGGAGTCAAGACCCAGGTTCATGTTCTGCACATAGTGACTATGTTCTCCTGGACAAGTCACTTAAACTCTAGACAAATCTCTAACTCAATGTTGCATACCAACTGCAGTCATATTGATGGAGGATTCATTAGACAGGTGGAGAGAGGGGAGAAGAGAGGAAGGAAAAGGAAGTGAAGACAAGAGGAGAAGTTTAAGAAGGCTACTGAATACTAAATTGCAGTTTATGGGGTAAATTCATTAAAAAATAAACACTAATTAGATCTGTTTTTAACAGCTAAAGAATCTAACCATGAATTTATAATCTCTAACTTCAACATAGTCTGACTATCTCCAAACTCTCAGCACCAGAACACACCGAATGGTCAAACCCCTTCATGAACATTGGCAACATGATGTATATCACAAACATGTAAAATGCTATAAAGATGTATAGAAACAGAATCAAATTAGGATTGGAATCCATGGTAAGGACCAACACAGTTAAGACTTTATAAGGGAAAAGAGACTGAAGGGTTGACACCATATTAAAGACAATTTGTTTGTTGTTTGTTTCTTCTTGGCCAAAGTAACTGACAAGGAATTAAAGTGTGTGAGACATCCAAACTTGGAAATATTCACCCTAAGGTGAGCATAGACATTCTTTAGGCCAATGGTCAATGACATCCTTACAGAGTTGCCCTTCAGGAATAGGTGACTGATTCATTGAGAGAGAGAGTCTACAGAGGGAGAGAGAAATGTCATAAAGTCTTCCACTCTTTTAGAGTATATTGTAAAATATAAATGTTTCTGGGAGCAGTAATATCTTAATACAGTGTAAGCCCTTTTCCAGAGTTGCAACCCAATATAGGGGAGAAGTGAAAGGTGAATTGGGAAGAGTTCAGGTGATTATGCTGAAGGAGTCTGTATTCAGCTTTGCATTTCAGGCAACAGGCTATATTTAGAGAATTTCTAGAAATGCCTTTGAACTCTTACATATTAAAATAAACAAGAACATAATATTTACTATAAGTCTATAATGTTAAAGAGGGTAGGTCCACGTGCTTATATGTACATGCATGTGCATATATGTGTATTATATATACACATGCATAAATACACACATATACCTCTAGTACATATAAGATGATATAGGAATGTGACTGTACCTATGATTTCATGTCTAGGGATTATGTTTTCATAATTAGGGATGATATACTTATAGATGTGCATGCATGCACATACATACATACATTTTACATGTGTGTATGCAACACAGTGATATATTCATTCATACACATGTATACATTTACAGGAACAGATACATAAATATAGGTGTGTACAATGATGCTATTCTCTACACCAGGGAAATAAAAGACCTAAGCCCAAACAAACCAACAAACAAAAGAATGATGGAAGAGAGAATTCAAAGACAAGGTTAAAGAATCATTGACAGCACTGAATACTATCTGGAACTTACCAATAAGAGCAATTAATGTGAAAACTACTGCTAATTATATTGATAGAAATTATTATTTCCTATCTCATATTAATGATCAATTATTGAATTAGCACCAGGATTTTTTTTTCTAGAAACCTATTGATAGGTTGTTCAGTTTCAGGAAGGACACTGATGAAAATGAGACTGAATTAGCTTCCTCTTCAATCTTTTTTTATTAAATTTATTTATTTTTAGTTTTCAACATTCATTTCTACAAGACTGAGTTACAATTTTTTCTCTCCCCACCTTTCCCCTACCCCCACCCCAAAAGAGGAAGCCTATTGAATATCTCTTCTCCCAATTTGTTCTTTCTTATATCCACCCCCTTCATCCCCCTAACTTTCTAGTAGGGCAAGATGGGTTTCTATACCTAGTGCCTGTATATCTTATTTCCCAGTTGCATATAAAAACCAAATTTTTAAATATTTCTTTTTTAAACTTTGAGTTCCAGATTTTTTCCCTTCTTTCCTCCTCACCCAGCCCCACTGGGAAGATAGGCAATTTAATACAGATTTTACAGGTGTAGTCACCCAAATAATTTCCATAGTAGTTATATTGTAAAAGACTAACAATATTTCCCTCCATCCTAACCCTCCTCCCACTTATTTTATTTTCTCCTTTGACCCTATCCCTTTTCAAAAATATGTACTCCTTGCTACTCTGTCCCCCAATCTGCCCTTCCTTCTATCCTCCCACTTTTATCCCCTCCCCCCCTATTTTCCTGTGGTAAGATACCCAAATGAGTGTGCATGTTATTCCCTCCTCAGGCCAAATTCAATGAGAATCAGGTTGTCCCATTCCCTTTCACCTTCCTTCTCTTCCCCTCCATTATAAACAGTTTTCTCTTGTCTCTTTCATATGAGATAATTTACCCTAATCTATCACTCCCTTTCTTCTTCTCCCAATAAATTCCTCTCTCATCTCTCAATTTAAAAAAAATATCATCCCTTCATATTCAACTCATCCTGTGCCATCTATGTATATATAAACATGGAAATGCCCACACTCACATATATATTTATACACACATAAATCCTCCTATAGATACATGTATGTGTGTGTGTATATATATATATATGAACATACACACAAATATATATTCTCTTCAACTATCCTCATGATGAGAAAAGTTACAATTATCATTTTCCATGTAGGAATGTAAATAAATAATTCAAGTTTAATAAGTTCCTTATGCTTTCTTTTACCTGCTTGCCTTCTCATGCTTCTTTTTCTTCTTGCATTTGAAAATCAAATTTTCTGTTCAGCTCAGGTTTTTTCATCAAGAATTCTAGAAAGTCTTTCACCTCATCCTTGCTGTCCCCAAAAAAGGATTCTATTGTCTGTTTGTGCTTCTGTTGCTTTCTCATATTGGCAGCCAATTATTTGACTTTTGATCTCTTTGCCACGGTAGAACTCTACTTCCAGAATGAATAGAGCTATGTCCTAAATTGCTGGGGGTTTTGCAGCTGCCAGAGCTATTAGATGGGCACTGTCCCTACAGTCCTCCACACAAGGTTCATCACCCAAGACTGGGATCCAGATCCAAGCAGGTCAAAGCAAGAGTTACCCTCTGAATGGTTGCTTGATCCCCCTACAATCTGCAGGCCAGGAGCTCTGGAAGCAGCCATGTGGCAGCAGCCACAGCCACCCCACTTCTACCACTTCTTGCCAGGGGTAGCAGCCAGACCATGCTCTTCCTTCCCCCCTGACCTGTTCCAACAAAGTTCCACACTGACATTTTACTTTATCTTTAGTACTTGTGGATTGAGAGGTCTGGAAACCCCTATAGCTGCTGGTGATTTACTATTGTTAAGTCTGCTCTAGCCTGCTGGTTGGAGGTGCCTTGAGGATAAAACCATGGCTCAGAAGGGACTGTGCTCATTTCCCAGAGTGCTTTAATGGACCCTTCCAGCCTGCCTGTCAGGCTTACTTCAGCGGGAGATCTGCTTCTTTCTGTCACTTCATGGGTTCTGCAGCTGTAAAGTTTGTTTAGAGTCATTTTTTACATATATTGGAGAATGTAGAAGCCAGAGTTGTGTTGAAATCCTTTTTCTACTCCTCCATCTTGGCTCTGCCCTATTTTCTCCTCAGTCTTATTCAGACCTCAATCAGGTAGGGAAGCTCAGGTTTGGGTGGGGATAAATTCTCTGAATAAATTTCCCAAGGCTGGGCAATTTATAAATAAATGACATAATCAAAGTCACATTTCCCAGGCCCTCATTGGAACAGGTCTACTTTTCATTGCAAAATGCATTCTTATAGGGAGTGGTTACGTGGCACAGTGAATAGAGCATAGGACCTGAGTTCAAATCCTGCCTCTGACACTTAACACTTAGTAGCCATGTGATCTTGGGCAAGTCACTTAACCCCAATTGCCCTGTCTTCCCCCCTCCAAAAAAAGTAAAATAATAATAATAATAATAATAATAATAATAATAATAATAATAATAATAATTCTCATTAATTGTTAACCTATCCCAGTTGATTGCCATCCTCAGGAACACCCACCCTCCCAAGAGCATATAAACTGTGAGCCTACCACCATGTTTCATCTTTGTCATTCCCAGAGCATCACTGATCAATTTTGTAATATGTTGGTAATATTAATAAAATGATTACCCAGACACTATGTCTCTCATGCTTTTTAAATGTCACAGAATTTTAGAGCTAAAGGATAAGAACAATAATACCCAAGTTCAGCCTATAGTCTGATTTTCCCCTAAAGTCTTGACAAAGGAAAAGTGGCGAATAGGCAAAAAAATTACAGCATGAGCATAGGTTTTTAATAAAGATTGGTTAAGGAAATAAACAGATGATTATATGTTCCTATAAAACTTAATCTTCATATGTATCTACCTACCTATATTCACACACTCATTGTACACACACATATTTATAGGTTCATATATTGAGGACTATAAGGGACCTTAGGAGCTCTACTCCAACAAGAAACCATGACTCAGTGAAGTCCTATTGTACCATGATCTCCATTCTTTGTTTTCTTTGATTATGTCAACTACAGGCGATAAGGGAGGATAGAGAGTCATTTCCCTTTCTTTTACAGTTAGCCTATATAGTTAATAGTGTTTCCCCTACAAGAGTACAAAGTCCTTGAGGGAAAAGACTACACTACTTTTGTCTTCAGTAGGTGCTTAATAAATGCTTGCTTCCTTGTTTATACCTGTCAGCTGAGTATTTCCCTTATTTTCATCCCCTTTCCCAACTTCCAAATCCCAACAGAATGCACTAGTCCTTTGTTCTACACTGGTATTTTCATTTGGCCTTGTTACATTACAGGAAATGTTTTGATAAACTCACTTGATAGCTGAAAGTGGTTTTGATATGTTCTTGCTTTCATGTCCAACATTCATAATTTAGAAAATAGTCTTTAGTGCCTTAATACAAATATACACAAAAAGGGAAGGAATAATATAGGGATTCCAAGCAGAATTAGTGGGAGAGATGTTTTGGGGCAGTTACATCCTTCCTAATACTGTGTTGTGGGGCCCATTGAACTACAATTGTCACAACTGATTTAATATTGTGTGGTATGTAGTTTCTGTGACTTTTTTATGATGTATTTAGGAATATGTTTGCTTTTATAAAGTATTTTCTTACTGCAGTTATCCTTCAAAGTGGAGAATGGCACTATTGATTTCTATGAAACATGCATCTATATGCAAATTTAAATAGAACTATGTACATAATAAAGATATCTTCCCTTCATGATAAGGGATTTGTGTACTGAAAGTTTTATCCTCCCTTCTAGCTCTTTGGAGAATAAGAGCTACTGTTCATATACATAATTCCAAGGGATAAAGTTTTAACCTCCTCCATCAGTGGCCTTTGATCATTGCTGAATGAATGCTCCTTGAGGCAATCTCTCTGACACTGGTCAGGCACTTTAAAGCCCCACTGCTAATAGGGACATATGTCCAAATTAACAGACAATTACTCTAAATCCATATAGTTTTAATTATTTTTTTCTTTATATGTGTTTTCACCCCTGGATATATCTAAAATCTCTCCTTCTTTAGCTATGAATGAAAGAAAACAAAAAACTCCAAGACACTCAAGTGAAGAGAGAGATGCTGTGCAACATGGACTATAGCAAGTACAAACAAAGACACAGAGATAAAAGATTGCTCTTTTTCTCTAAGAAATAAGCCGTAAGCCAATATGACTACATTGCAGTGTGTGGAAGAAAGTAATGTCGTAAGAATTTCTTTTCTATATGACTCTTTATCTACTTTGAAACTGCCCCTACCCTGATATAGCACCTCATTGCTTTATCCAATAGCCTGATGGGTGGTCTACCTGCCTTAAGTCTCTCTAATTTCCAGCCTTTCCTTCACTCAATTATTAGCACGGTGAGGGGGAAAGATAAGGTTTACAGGGATTGGAGGGAAAGAGAGGCTGAGAAGGAAAATAGTAAGCAAAAATAAGATGGAGGGAAATTCACAAACAGCAGTTATAACTCTCAATGTGAACTGGATGAATTCATCTATAAAACAACAAAAATGGACAGCAGAATGAATTAAAAACCAAAATCCAACAATATGTGGTTTAGAAGAAAGACATTTAAGAATGAGAAATATGCACAGAGTTAAAATGGAGGTTTGGAGTATATATAAGCTTCAGCTAATGAAAAAAACAAAGGGTAGCAATTATGATCTTACTGAAGCACAGTTCTGACCATCACGTTCCCCTACTTGATGAACTCCAATAGCTATTACATCCAGAATAAAATATAAAATCCTCCATTTGTCTTTTAAAGGTCTTTAAAACCTTTCTCCCTTCTAGACATTCTAGTCTTAATACATTGCTCAACATAATCTACAATCTAGGGACTTTTACTTTCTTGCTATCCCTTGTACAAGACACATCCTCTGGTTCTCAGTATTTTCACTGTCTCCTGTCACCTCTAGGCAATCTATATTTATCAAGCACCTACTATGTTCCAGGCAGTGTATTAAGCACAGGGAATAATAAAAGAAAAAAAACAAGAACAGTCCCTGCTTCTAAGAAACTCACAATCAAACAGGGAAGACAACAGGCTTACATATGTACACAAAAGCTACACAGATGATAACTAATAAATATTTAATATTAAGTACTTCACTATCCCAATTACTTCCTGGACACTATATCTTTTCATGGCATTACTCTAAAAACTGGGGGAAGGGGGAGTCTTTAATGTTTTACTGAAGCCATTGCTAACATTCTATTCAACACTGCTGTTTCTTTTTTTTTCAATGTTTTTTTTATTTTTATTTTTAAATTTTAATTTATTTTCTTGATTACATCATTTATTTCCAGTTTTGAGTTACAAATTTTCTCCACTTCTTTCCCCTACCCCCAAGCCCAAAACAGTGATCCCACTGTAAAGCCCCTCCCACAATCTGTTCCCTTTTATGCCCTCCTCCAACACCCCTCTAAATTTCTAGCAGGGCAGGGAGGGTCTCCCTACCCCATTCCCTGTATGTCTTATTTCCCATTTGCATTCAATTGTATAGCTTTAAATTCTAGACTCTTGCAATTCCTTCCTTGTCACCCATTCCCACTGGAAGGAGCAGCAATTCAATACAGGCTGTACATGTATAATTAAGCAGGACATCTCCATGGTGGGCATATTGTGAGAGGCTGATTGTATGTCCCTCCTTCCTATCCTGCACCCCCCCTCCTTGTTTTGTTCTCTACCCTGTCCCAGTCCCTTTACTGAGATGTGTGCTTCCTGCAACCCTCCCCCCAACCCCACACTTCTCTCCATCAGCCCCCCTCTCATCCCCATCCTCCCTACTCTCCTGTGTGGCAAGATACTCAGTTTAGGGTTTGTCATTCCTTCCCTAAGCCAAATTTAATGAGAGTAAATGA
>JAQQSW010005766.1:0-14103 GCA_028646575.1 Pseudocheirus occidentalis | reverse complement strand
TACTACCGCTACTACCACTACTACTACTACTACTACTACCACTACTACTACCGCTACTACTACTACTACTACTACTACTACTACCACTACTACCACTACTACCACTACTACCACTACTACTACTACTACTACTACTACTACTACTACTACTACTAGGACTACGACTATACATGTCTAGGTTATCATTGCTGGCATTAGTTCAATTAATAGGACAATCAGGAATAATGGGATAATGAGCCCCATCCCAACCTAAGTAATCTTTAATCTTTCAAGTGTAGGCTAGGCAAAGCCTGGAGATCAGCCTTTCCATGATCTGAGAGATGAGATAAGTGACAAGGAAGTTTTGAGTTTAGGTAAGAAGGGAGTAGAAGATGACCTTTTTTTTTTTTTTTTTAATCAGAGCTTAAACATGGGTTTATTGTTAACCAACTCTCCTGGCTCTTATCCTCATCAGAACATGATTTGCATCAGGCAGCAGAAAGTTCAAGTTCATTCTTGAAGTGCTCAAACACTAACTGAACTCAAGACACGTCCCAAACTCAACTCATTCTTTCTCACCAAACCCAAGGCTTTTCCACACACTAGCTCTTGAAACCACTCCCTTTTTCCTATACAACTGGCCACCACCCCTGTTCAGTCCTTCATCACCTTTTGCCTGGATTGTTTCAGTAGCTTCCTAATAAGTTTCCTGGTCTCTGGTTTCCCTTCTACACAGCTGCCAAAGTAACTCCTAAACAGTAGGTTCCAACATGTCACCACCTTCCTCAATAAATCCCAGTAGCACCCTAATACCATGAGGTTACAAATACAAACCACTCTCTTTGTTTTTTAAAACCCTTCCCTATGTGGTTCCAGTCTACCTTTCCGCTTCTCTTCCTTCACTCTTTGCTCCAAACAAACTGGATTTCTTATTGTTCCTAATACATGACGCTCATCTCCCATCTCTGGGCCTTTGCACAGGCTTTCCCTCCTGCCTGTAGTGCACTCCCTCCTCACATTTCCCTCTTAGAATTTCTACTGCCTTCAAAGTTCAGCTCAAACATAGCCCCCAACATTAAACCTTCCCTGATCCCCTTTGCTGCTAGGGCATCCCCAAACCATTACCTGAGAAACCTGCGTACATTTTGCATGTGCTAGTATGTCTACATATTATCTCTCCCTAGGAGAGGGATTGTACCTAGTGCGGTGCCTATCACCTTAGAGCCTTTTAATAACTGCTTATTGATTAGCAAAATTTATAACAGATTTAGTTAACAAAGCTTACATCATCAAAGAACATAGAACATTAGAGCCAGGAGGGCCTTTGGAACACAACGTTAGACTTGCAGAAGTCCTTAGAGCAGCGGTGGGGAACATTGACCTGGAGGCCGCATGTGGCCCTCTAGGTCCTCAACTGCAGCCCTTTGATTGAATCCAAACTTCACAGAACAAATCCCCTTAATAAAAGGATTTGCTCTGTAAAACTTGAACTCAGTCAAAAGGCCACACTTGGGGACCTAGAAGGTCACATGTGACCTTGAGGTCAAAGGTTCCCCAACCCTATAGAAAAGCATAGAAAATAGAATGTCAGTCAGGGGTGCAAATCCAGTCTTTTTGATGGCAACAGATTGTTTCAATTTTGTTAGTGTTCCCTTCCCTCCAGATTACTTTGTACGTATATTGTTTATATTTTGTTTCCATGCATGAAAATGAAATCTCCTTGAGGACAGGAATGGTTTCATTTTTGTCTTTCTATCTTGACCACATACCACAGTACCTAGGCACACAATGGGTGCTTAATAGATGCTTCTGTAACACAACAAATGAATAAGTGAATGAACACTTCAGTGACTCTCTCAAGCCTAGGGAATAACCACTTAAATTCCTTAGTTGTCATTCAAGGCCATCCACAAAATGAGTCAACTTCCTTTTTTCCAGTCTCATGCTGAACCCCTCCTTTCTCTATTCTACTTACTATATATGGTCTAGCCCAACTGACTGCTTAGCCTTATGAAAACATGGAGCCCTGTGACATCAGGTGTATTACTGAAAGCCAAAAATATAGGTAGGAGTGTCCTGGTCCAAAGTGCTCAGTATTCTTAGGGGGCCTAATCAGTCTCCCTAGAATGGAAGATATAATCTAATTAGGGAGTGGACTTAATTCCTGAAGACTAAAGTTAGCTGAATCATTCAAGTGAGTTTAAGGAGGCCAAAGGAACTGTGGGAGTTCCAACTGTGGGAGTTCCGGTTTGTCAGTGACTAAATCGAGAGTGGGAAGGTCTTTCTGTATAAAGCAAAGCAAGGTAGGAGGCCCTTTTGTTTACCATTGACCATATTAAAGAGGGAGGAGTAGGCGGTTTCTTTCCTGTAGTTTATTTCTAGATGAAGTCATTTCAAAGAGTGTTGTGTGAGCCCACATTTACATGAATGTTTTATTTAGCAGCTTGAAGAACTCTAACGGAAACTTCATTCTGCCCTTTTGTTTTAAGCTGGCTCTTGAGTTCCCATCTTCTATGTCACAATTACTATAAAATGTGAGTTGGGAACCATTTAAGATGGGAGCAGTCTTTTCTGACTAATTATGTTCCTTTTGACCCTTCAGAAACTCCCTCTAGGCAGATTATTGAGTAAATAACTAGTCTTGGACAGATTACACTAAAGTACAAGAGCAGACTCTTTTTTTTTTTTCTTTCCTCACTATATAATGACCTCCACACTTTTGCTTAAGACTTTCTTTCTGCCTAAAGTGCCTCTCCTATCTCTGCCTCTTGAAATTCTACTTCCTTGAAGGACAAGCTCAAATGCCACCTCCTCCTAGAAACCTTACTGGATACCACTGAAAAGGGGCAGGTAGGCTGCACAGAGGATAGAGCCCTGGCCGTAGGATCAGGAAGACTTGAGTTCAAATGGGGTTTCAGACACTTACTAGCTGTGTGACCCTAGACAAGTCATTTAACCCTGTTTGTCTCAGTTTCCTCATCTGTAAAATGTCCTGGAGAAGGAAATGGCAAACCATTCCAGTATCTTTGTCAGCAAAACCCCAAAATGGGATCAAGGAGAGTTGGACACAACTGAAACAACATCTCAGCTAAAATCCCAACTTCTACAAGAAGCCTTTCTGGATGCTCCCTAAGGCTAGCACCTTCCTTCTGTTGATTATCTCCATTTCAGGGGCTGTTAGGTGGTGCAGAGAATAGAGCACCAGCCCTGGAGTCAGGAGGACCTGAGTTCAAATCCAGCCTGAGACACTTAACACAAAAAACTAACTGTGACCTTGGGCAAGTCACTTAACCCCAATTGCCCTAGCTATTTGCAGATTATTATTCTCCCCATTATTCTGTGAGCTCTTTGAGAAAAGGAAGTGTCTTTTTTTTTAAAAGGTATCAGGGTTAAGTGACTTGCCCAGGGTCACACAGTTAGTATCTGAGGTCAGCTTTGACCTCAAGTCCTCCTGATTCCAAGACTGGTGCTCTATCTATTATGCCACATAGGTGCCCTAGGAATTGTCTTTTGACTTAACCTCAGCACTTAACATACTGTTTGACACATAGTAGGCACTTAATAAATGAGTGTTGATTGACTGATCTCAGTTGAAAATTACCTGTCTTTCCCCTTTCTAATTATAATGATATATCTATGTGTATCTGTATACTCATGTATGTAAACAGTTTTAGAATAATAACAACACAGGTTTACAAAACACTGTACATATGATCTCATTTGACCCTTACAACAACCCTATGAGGTAGCTGCTAATATTGTCCCCATTTTACAGATGGAGAAACTGAAGTTGAGGGACAATTAGGTGACTTGTCCAGGGTCACACAGTTATAAAACATTTGAGGTAAGATTTGAACTCAGTTACTTAATCTACTGTGTTACTTAGATGTCCTGCCTCAGTGCTTTATATCTCCAATATATCAATAGTACTTTGAGTTCAAATCCAGCCTCAGACACTTAACACAAAACTAGCCGTGTAACCTTGGGCAAGTCACTTAACCCCGATTACCCTTCATTCCCCCCTCCATAAGGCAAAAAGAAAAAAGAAAAAAACAAGACCCAGAGAGTTTACAATCACATGAAGTAGGAGAGCCAGGAATTGAAGCCAGTCAAGCTAGTCCTTGTCTCAGGACTTCAAATCCCAAGCTCCTTGAGATCAGGAACTATGTTTTTGCCTTTCCTTGTATCCCTAGCTCTCAGCACAATGCCCAGCACATAGCAAGTGCTTCCTGATGGTGGGTTAATAGCAGCATTAGAAGGAAGAATACAATGGTGAAATCACCCCTACCTCTTACAGTATTTATTCAATCAATTCTCCTTTATACACTGGTGGTTTATCGTTGATAGACAGTGGGCAGCTACTGCCCTCCCTTTTGTCCTCAGCCTCTCTAATACTTCTTAAGCTCACTAATCCTCCTATCTACCCAAGCCCCTTGGACTCTGTGGCTGACCAGGCCAAATGAATTAACATACAGAAAGCACTTTGCAAATCTGAAAAGGGCTGTCTAAACTCTAGCTAATTATTACACCAACTCTTCATGACCCCATTTTGGGGGATTTTCTTGGCAAAGGCACTGGAGTGTTTTTCCATTTTCTTTTCCAGCTCATTTTACAAATGAGGAAACTGAGGCAAACAGGATTAAGTAACTTGCCCAGCTAGTAAGTGTCTGAGGCCAGATGTGAACTCAGGAAGACGAATCTTCCTGACTCCAGGCCCAGCGCTCTAGCCAACATGTAGCTTCCCAATATCTTAGGGGGAAATTACAATATGACTAGAAGGTTGGGAGGGGGACATAATGGACTTTGAATGCCAAGCAGAAGATTTAAAGTGAAGGGCTCTGAATGCCAAACAGAGGATTTTATATTTGATCTTGAAGGTAATAGAGAAACAGTGGAGTTTATTGACTCAGCGGTGGGGGGAGGGGAGAAATGGTGATCCTACTTTAGGAAAATAACGGACCAATGAATGGAAGATGGACTGGAGTGAGGAAAGACTTGAAGCAGGCAGACCCACCAGCAGGCTACTGCAGTAGCCCAGATGTGAGGTGACAAGGAGCTGCACCATCAGAGTGATGGTACCTGGGTCAGAGAAGAGAAGGAAGTGTTCCTGAGAGGTGTTGCAGACGTGAAATCCACAGGCACCTAAGAGCTGACTACGTATATTGTACAGCATAGTATTTGTTTATATGAACTTACGTAATATGGAATAAAAGCACATATACAAACCTTATAAGGCATTGAACAAAGTAGAATTTATCAAATGGAGTACAAGAGGACAAACAAAAGATGCCTTTGTTCCACGTCTCTTTCTAATGCTGGCTGAAGTTCAATTAAAATAAATTCAGCTCAACAACCATTTATTGAGCACATACGATGGGAGAGGCACGGTGCCCAGGACCAGAACATTCAAGACAAGGGAAGAACAGTTCCTGCCCTCAAGGCTTACATTTTGCTAGGTTAATATGAGATGTTTTACTATCTTTGTCTACATACAGATCCATGTGATTAAATCAGGGTAGGGGACTCTTGGTAGGGAAACACCCTCTGCTAAGAGGCATCTATAATTGCTCTGTACCTTACAGGTTAGATAGTTGTCTGGAATATGGAGAATTTAAGGAACTTGCTGGGGAAGTGGTCACCCAGCTAGTCTATGTCAGAGTCAACTCTTTGAGACCCCCAGGTTAGCCCTCTATCCACTACACTGCTCTGTCTTTCATGTATTATCCCAGGAGTTCCCTACACTAAAACCACCACAGAACTGTGCAATTATGAAATATGTATATGTGCATAATATATATATGTTTATGCCTATATGTATATTTATTCATACAAGTATAAAATACAAAGTCAAAGGTAGTGGGACTTTGAATTTGGCACAGTAGAATATAAGATCCCTGAGGGAAGGAACCTTTTTTCATCTGTCTTTGAGCTCCATCTTCTACTATGCACAATACACACACACACACACACACACGTATGTATCTGTAATAATGCTGCTCATGCCCAGCTTGTCTGTCTCCATAGTCCTTTTGGGGATCTTCAACCTAGATTCTTCAGAGACCGCTGGGTCCTATGACTCATAATTCCTAGCCATATTGTCTAGTCATACTGTGTACAGGTCTATTTCTGTTGATCTTGATTTATATGACCTCATACGGGTCTTTACATATTTCCTCATAAGTTTCACATTTCTCAGAAGAACATATACAACCTGAGGGCAGGAATTGTTTCATTTTTCTCTTTGTCTTCCCCAGCACCTAGCACAGGGCTTAACATGTAGTTGTTTGTCCTTCATTCTTGAAGAGGACCATGACATCAGAAAGATGATGCCAAGACTTGCAAGTAAATTGGGTTTAAGCAAGGCAGGGCTGTGCAAAGTCACCAGCCTCACTTTCTCCTCTGGAGTCATCTGGGTCCAGTGGTAAGATACAGATTAGGAGGACTGGAGATGGTCCCTGCCTTACATGTAGAAGGGATGGATGGATGGGTGGATGGGTGGATATGCTAAGTACTAGGGATGCAAATATAGAAGCTCAAGGAGTTCCATCCTTACTAGCAGGAGGAGTATCATAATATCTTGTATTAGGATATTTCATCTATATGTCTCTCTCTCTGCACACATATAGAGACACATTATATATATATATACATATATATATAAAATATGTGTGTCTATAATATAATATATATATTCTCCACTATTAGGGTGGAAGCTTAGAATAAATATATACATATATGCAAATGTAAACATATATGTGTATGTACAATACTATACAACAATATAGATTCATTGTCTATACACACACAGAGTCTGTTCTGCTATAACACTTGTTTAGAAAACTCAAATACGTGCTAATGTGTTTGATGACTGATATATTAAGGAGTATAATACAAATATGTATTTTGCTTAGGTACACTTTTGAGAAGGCAGAAAACTGCACCATAATGGTGATACAGGCCTCCTGCTTTTGTTAAGAGTCATATCGATACATATCCAGCCTGTAGAAAGAGAAAATCTCTTACTCCAACTGCTCTCTTTATATGGTTCCCTCCCTTCCCTCATGATAGGGAGCCCACTTGCCCTCCAGGTAGAGGAAAGTGCATCCCTGGTCATCCTCTACTATGATGTGAAGGAATGAGGGGCAGGGACACAGGTAGGAAGAGAAAGAGAGAGAGAGAGAGAGAGAGAGAGAGAGAGAGAAAGGGAGAGAGGCAGACAGACATAGATAAAAGGGGAGGTTCCATTATGCTTCTTTACACCAAGCCTCTCTCCCCTCACTGCCCCCCCACTTATCCTACAATGACCCAACCCCTTTGAACCTTTCACCCTTTAGCCACCTCCCTTGGGAAAAGCCTGGCCTTTCCAGCTGTCCCCCCAGATACTGAGGGCAAACTGCTGACCTGGGATAGTTTAGGTCTGTTGAATAAACCTAGTTTGTTGGGAGGCTTACATTATCAGTGACCTGACCTCAGTGAGGCCAAGGATCCCCCCAGTATTTATGGATATACTATATGTATTTCTTAATCATTTAACATGCATAATATTGTGCTACCATTTTTATTAGGTTGCTATCTTATTTTCCTATGTCCCTGATGAAGTGTTTGAGGGTCGTGCCCCAAACCCATTTTCCCCATGAGCCCTGGGGTTTTTATTCCTATATTTTGTTCAGTGTCATGATATTTAGGAATGTATGTGTCATGTTGTAGCAGAACTGACTCTGTGTGTGTGCATGCATACACATGTATGTGTAGAAGTAGTGGACTAAAAGGTATTTCAGTCCAGGAAGTCACAAGGGATGTGGAGTGGAGACAGAAGAATAGATTACTACCCTCTTTCCAGAAGCAATGGGAGTATTGATTTTATTATAGAGGAAATGGGGGACGGTATAGGCATAGGAGTAGGGCAAATAACAAGAGGATGGCTGGGGCGGATTGCTGGAATTCTGGAATGTCCTGGAACTGGCTGCCCCAGCTCAGGAGACCTGACTATTACATTTTCAGTGAGAGCATTTCCACCTTGGAAATCTGCAAACCCTCCCCCCCCCCAAAAAAAAACCCCAAACCCACAACCTACTACAAATCAAGGTTTGATTTCTTTTGCTGATTGTCTACATGCAGGAAAGTGATGTATAAAGTGTTCATTAATATTCAACTTCAAAATGTGTTAGGTACATGTTTTGTTTTGGGGGAGCCAGTTGTTAAACATTTACTGGCACACCCGTGGTTGGATGAGACATGAAGTATGTTCTCATTGGATCTAAACCTGAATATTTCAGTCCCCCAAGGCACAATCTCTGAATGTCTGGGATGTTTCCAAGGGTTCTGGGGCAGGGCACGTGGTGGCAAGAAAATCAAATTTTATTTTCTTGAGACTTGAAGGGTAGGAGGAAAACAAGTCGTTTGCCATATTTTCTGATCATGTTATCATTGACGGTCTTTTTAAACTGTGGTGCCCAGAACTGAACACAATACTTTGAATGTGGTCTGACCCGGGGAAGAGTGCAGAGGGATTATCACTTCATTATTCCTGGAAACTCTGCCTCTCTAAAAGCAGCCCCAAATCACATGAGCTCTTTCAGTGACCACATCATACTCCTGACTCATCTCGAAATTGCCAAGCCCTAAAACACCAGATCCTTTGCAGACAAACTGCTTTCTAACTATGTTTCCCCATCCTGTGCTGGTAAAGTTGGTTTTGGATCCAGAAAGCAAGACTTTCATCTAAAGCAATCTCTTCATCTAAGTGAAATCACTGAGTGATAGGTCAAGTATTTTAAAATAAGCAATTGAAAGTAAGCTCCTGGAAGGCAGGAATTCAGGGACTTTTGCTTCTGTATCCTCAGGGCCTGACACATAATAGGTGCTCAATAAATATTTGTTGACAGAATCTTTGAAAGTTCTGTAGAAGGGGAGTGTCAAGGTCAATTCAACATTTTAGGAAATTTAGCTTACAATTTTTTTCATCCTGCTGACTAAGCATCATTTCAGAGTGAAGAAACTGTGTGTGTGTGTGTGTGTGTGTGTGCGCGCGCGCGCGCGTGCCCGTGCGTGAGAGACAGAGAGAGACAGAGAGAGACAGAGAGAGACAGAGAAAGGGTCTGGGAAGGGGAAAGTGTTTTGCCCTCTCTCAGGACTGGGTTGCAGCCATCTGTATCCCAGCCAATCTCCAGTGATTGTGGGGAGGCACCCAGACAGGCTTTGTGGAGATGTCCTCTAGCATGGCCGCATCTTCATCCAAGAAACTTTGAAGTTTGGCAGCATTTTTGGAGTGCAGGAGCGGTCACCATGGGATGCAGGCTTTCAGGTTGCTTGGCTGGGCAGGGTAGCATAGATTGGACCTCCATTTAAATCCAGCCTTCTAGCTCTGCAGGAGCCTGCTACTATGAGCAGTAGACACATTCCAGAACAGCAGGACAATGCCATCTTTCCAAAGGTTCTGACAGAAACAGCTTTTAGCTGATTTAATTCAATTCACCCAATATTTACTCAGAGCCCACTAAGTGTATGGAAGATCAGAATGAACAATCGTTTTGAAGTCCTCCTCCCATTCCTAGAATATTATAAAATAGAATCTTAGAGTGTCAGAGCTGAGAGGGCCTTTAGGACAAAGAATGGTAAAACTGGAAGGATTCTTGGGACAGAGAATGTGAGAGAGGAAATGACTCTTAAAACCCAGAATATCAAAACAAAAAGGAACCTTAGAATATAGGTCAGAGGTAGAAGAGAGCTTTGGGATGTTCTAGTCCAGTAATTCCCAAATTGACTTTCACTGAACTGTGGCATCAAAAGCCCCTGTGAAAACAGAAATTCTTCTGGGATTGCAAATACATAATGGTGCATTTGGTAACTCATTAGAATGAGTTTAGCACAGTGTAATGATTAGGGGAGAGTGGGGTTTGATAAGGAGGAAGAAGATCCAAAATATAAGATATTTCCCAGGGAAAGCAGGCCATTGGGCAGTTATGGGTGTGGGAGTATCTTGGTATGCAGTGGGGGCAAGAGGGAGGAGGAGAGTTGATGCCAAAGATGAACATTACCAATTCTCCTAGATCAGGGAGTACCAAATCACACTTTCTACATTTTCAACTTCTGCCTTCCAGTTCCTGGGCACAGGATGTTCAGAGGGCAGGACACAGTGTAGCTGCCAAGCGGGGACCCAGGAGGAGGGCCAAGGCACTGCTGATTCAGATATCTGGCTGGGACACCGACAGCTCTTCTTCCAACTTGAGCCCTGCAGGAAACTGATCTCGTGTCGTGGTTTCCATTTAGAATCTCATCATGCTTTGGGGGAGAAAGAGGAAAAGTACCCAGAGATGGTGAAACAGGGAAGGAGATTGAGTGCCTTGCTGGTCTGCTGAGGGATTCGGGAAACCAAATGGGGAAAGGAAATCCCAACTGAGAATTTAAAGTTTATTTTTTATCCTAAGAGTAATAGGAAATCCCTGAAATTTGTTGATCAAGGGATGGAAAGATGGGTACTCTAGGAATATTCTCTCAATGGTTTTATGAACTGTATGAATTTGGGAAAAGAGAGACTAACAGCAGGAAGAAAAATTGAGAGGTTATTTCAATAGTCCTGGGGAGAAAAGATAAGGGTCTGAAGGATGAGTGGCTATGTGAGTAGAGACAGAGTTGAGACATGTAGAAATGGAATTGACATGGTTTGGCAGTTCATTGGATGTGAGGAATGAAGTAGAGTTTTAAAAGGAATTTTAAAAGGTGAGAAGGAAATGTATTCCATGCTGGAATTGTGCCTGACCAGACCAGGAGAATTTACCTCCCCTCCCCCATACCTCTCCCCCAAAGTAATCCCAATGAGTGACTTTTTTTTTTCCTCCCACACCTCATCCAGGGAAGGCTCTGCAGAGTTAGTGTCAAGTAATAAAAAGAGAATTAAATTTGGAATCTGGAGACCTGAGTTCAAATTCCAATTCTATCAATTATTACGTGTTGTGAACATTAGCAAAATACTTTTCTGCTGCAGGCCTGTTTTCCAATCTGTAAAGTGGAGTTAATAATAACTTATAGTTCAGTAAGTTAACCAATAAGTATTTATTAAGCACTTACTGTGTGCAAGGCACTGTGCTAACTTCTGGAGATACAAAGAAAGGCAAAAATAATCCCTTGATCTCAGGGAGCTAACAGTCTAACAGAGGAGATGACATATGAACAAGGCTGCACAAATAAACCATGTTATTGTTCAGTCATGTCTGATTCTTTGTGACTTTATTTGGGGTTTTCTTGGTAAAGGTACTGGAATAGTTTTCCATTTCTTTCTCCAACTCATTTTACAGATGAGGAAACTGAGACAGAGAGGGATAAGTGACTTGCCCAGGGTCACACAGCTAGTAAGTAAATCCAGACTTGAACTCAGGTCCTCCTGACTCCAAAGTCGGCTCGCTATCCACTGTGCCATTTAGCTGTCCCCAACACCCTTGTTTTTACAGATGAGGTCCAGGAAGGATTAAGATTTTGCCTGAGTTGACACAGTTTAGTTGGAGTGTCAGAGGTAGGATTTGAACCCAGACTCTACGATTGAAAAACTGGTATTCTTTCCACTCTCCAGTGTATCAGGAGGGACATTAATGGCTATGACATTGCTATGCAGTTACCATCATTACCCACTTCTTGAAAGAGGGGCGATGGACTCAAGGTGCAGAATGAGAAATTCATGTTTGGAAAAGGCAAATGTGGAGATTTGCTTTTCTTCATTGTGCTTATGAAAGATATGTTTTCCTTTTTTCATTGAGGGAAGGAGAGGAGAAGAGAGGTAGCAATTAGAGAAGGAGAAGAACTCACTGAACGATTTTTAAAAATACTCAGGAAAAAGAAGAAGAGGCCAGGTAAGAAGCATTTATTAAATGTTTACTAAGAGCTAGGCTCTATGCTAAGCACTGGGGATACACTGATAAGGAGAAAGATGAATCCTTGGCCCCTAGGAGCTTACAATCTAAGAGGGGAATAAGGCCCAGAAAAGGGAGTTGAAAAGTGGGCAGGGAGGTAGCCTGCAGAGGAATGTGGTGTTGAAATCTGGCAAGTCAGGAGAACAGTAGGAGTTGGCCATGGCCACCTCTCCCCGAAATAGGGGCCCTGGGGAGGGATTCACCAATGGGAGAAGGGGGCTGGCCCTGCAGAGGGATGTTGAAGAGAAAGAAGGGCACCTTGGCCATGAGATAATTCCAGGGATGGAAGCCCCAGGCCCTGAGGGAGGTTCCGGGCTGAGGAGGAAGCTGAGGCTCTGTGTCGAAGTACAGAAAATAAGAGCAGAAGGACTTTCCGAAGGAAACAAAGTACAGCAGGATATCTTTGAAAGCAGCATGTTGAATTTATTGTACACTTTTGAAAAACAAGTTGTACATAATAGGGATTTGTGGTCACATGTATAATCCCAATTTTTTCCTGTTCTGCTTTGCATATAAAAATGTTTTATTTCTTTTACTTTTTTTGATTGTCATGAATTCAGAGTAAATTTATATATATATATATATATATATATATATATACATACATCTATATATACACACACACAGATTTGGAAGGAGAAAACAGTACCAAGAGCTGCTATTTCTATAGCATTTTCAGATTTGCAACATGCGTTGCAATGTATTATTGACTCATTTGAGTTTGGGGTAATGCTGTGAGGAAGAGGGTTCACGTATTTGTATGCCCATTTGGGGCACAGGAAATTGACATTCACAGCAGCTAAGTGATTGAAACCCAGGCCTTCCTGACTCCCAGTCCAGCACTCTGCACTAACTGAGGGGAAGGGGAGAATAGGTGGAACCAGTATTTTGCTGTTGTTTAGTGTTTCAGTCATGTCTGACTCTTTGTGACCCCATTTGGAGTTTTCTTGGCAGAGATACTGGAATTGTTTGCTATTTCCTTCATTTTACAGTTGAGGAAACTGAGGCAGACAGGGTTAAGTGACTTGCCCAGGGTCACACATCTAGTGCCTGAGACCAGATTGGAACCTAGAAAGATGAGTCTTCCTGATTGCAGACCCAACACTATATCCACTGAGCCACATAGCTTTTCTTA
Source organism: Pseudocheirus occidentalis (assembly GCA_028646575.1). Lineage (NCBI taxonomy): Eukaryota > Metazoa > Chordata > Mammalia > Diprotodontia > Pseudocheiridae > Pseudocheirus > Pseudocheirus occidentalis. The sequence goes on along the minus strand of JAQQSW010005766.1, from coordinate 1,086 downwards.
GAAAGCATTTATTCAGTGACAGACACTCTGCTAAACACTTTACAATGTGAACTCTCCCAACAACCCTGGGAAGTAGGTATTATTATTATCCTCAGTTTAAATAACCAGGTCTCAGGATCTCTTTATTGAGGACCATGTGAGTTACATCTTCAGATATTTACTACATTAGAACTGACGAGGTATAGACTCTGGGACCCCCCTTGAGCTCCTTGAATCTTTGAGGTACATACTCTGGGAAACCTCTTGGAGTCTGAACTCATTGGCTCCTCCTGAAGACCCTCCCCAGGCTCCTCCCCTGAACTACCCCTAGATTCCTCTGTATATAAGACCCCATCTTCCCTCCATCGGTGTGAGAGCGCCATGGAATAGCTTAGCACAGACTTAACTCTGTGTGATAGACCACGTGGCGAACTTGATCTTAGAATAAACTTTACTTTTTCTTTGGCTGAGAAGACTTGAGTGGAACCCGGCATGTTGGTATTTTGGGGTCTCAGGCAGCCCTAACCCTCTCTGGGCACCCTCTTCAAGAACTTTAAACATCTTAATATTATTATGAAAATATTTTGACCCTATTTTTAAAAAAAATGAAGTAAAAGGGAGTATGGAAGCAGCATTGAGATTTCAGAGGTGTTACGGAAATTAAGAATTAGTTTTAGAACTGAGTCCTGGTAGGAAGTCCTTTCTCTAAAAGGAAGATCTAATCTGTCTTTCTTGAATAAGAACACTTACTTAATCAAAATAGTATAGTCCTTGATTTACTAAAGAAGGCCAATGGCTGGATTACCTGAGGGAATGCACCAGTCAGTGGAAGAGTAAGAACGTCTTTTTGTTAACTAAAAGAAGAGAGGTGTTTCTTTTGTTTATCTTTGGCCAGACTGAAAGAGGTGGGGGTAAGTCTCCACTTTTACCCACTGTCTCTTAGTCATTAGTACTTTTGCTTTTAGACCACAATAGAATGTCATCTTTTCTTTACAATGACTATAAAATGTGAGCTTGGGACTACTTCAGGGTGATGTCTTTTCTGAGTTAGCAAGATAAACTCTAGGAGTACTAGTGAAGAGGGTGCCCAAAGAGGGTTAGGGCTGC
>JAQQSW010005765.1:0-14104 GCA_028646575.1 Pseudocheirus occidentalis | reverse complement strand
AGTTAGAGGGGCGTTGGAGGAGGACATAAAAGAGATCAGATTGTGGGAGGGGCTTTACAGCAGGATCATTGTTTTGGGCTTGGGGGTAGGGGAAAGAAAGGGAGAAAATTTGTAACTCAAAACCTTGTGGAAATGAATGATGTAATCAAGAAAATAAATTAAAATCAAAGTTAAAAAAAAGAGATGAGCAGAAATTCTCCCTTGTTGTAACTTTTAATTGTGATGTTAATTAAAAAAAACTTTATGAAGAAAATGAAGAGGAGTCAATTATTGAGGGTTTGGAGTGATTCAGGCTGTGACATTTTTTATAATCTCATATAAATAATTTCACATCATGTTTATTAATGATCCTATATTTTAATAGATTATAACATGTTTTATTGATTTAATATTTATTTAATTGATTTGTTTAATAATATTTAATCTTAATTAATATTTCTTGATTAATTATCAATTAATTAAATTAACATTATATCATTTTATATCATACATAATTATATAAAATTAATGTTAAATTATTTAATAATTATTACATATGTATTTAAATGTATAAAAATAAAATGCTTATTATTGTTAAAGAAAAGCTTTCTCTAGTTCATTAGATGACTAATATTTAATGAACTAGCATGGGTGCTTGAGCTAATTAATCAATGAGATAATGATTGCAAGTTTATCGAGAAAAAAAATTATCCAGACACACCCCTCAATCACAATAGAGCTTAGGAGGATAAATTTAATTATAGAGCAAGGAGTCAAGTGTCCAGCTGAGACTGCATGACCTACAAGGGAGTGAAGCTCTCAGATCCCAGACTCCATTATACCTTGCTATTCATGGCAGCAGTGGCTGGTATCAAGTTGCTTCTTCCACCTGTTGCAATAGTAAGTAAAAGGAAGAGAACTTTATGGCCACATTCATCAGGGCCTGGCCCCTAAGGCTCAGAAAGGATTCGAGTTTTCACAAATGTTCAAAAAAAGCTACATTTAAGCTTTGTTGCTTCCCTCTCCTCAACCCAAGGACATTTAAGTTGGAAACAAAGAGAACACAACTAATCACAGTGACAGTTAAGTGGATTATTTTTGGTTTGGGTTTGGTTTGGGTTTTTTGCTTTACTGATTCTTATCACAAAGAAGAAACAGGGAAACAAATTTTAAAAAACCATCTCCATTTCCAGGGGATGTGTCATGCCTCATTCATACAGATTCAGTCCCTTCTTCTACTCCTTTTATTTATATCTACACTTCCAGATGATGAGTAGAAAGTACTACAGGACTCAACTATTGAAGAAAGACTCTGTTATGTTCCATTCCCTGGGCAGATAAAAGGACCAATTTAATCCATTAAAAAGTATCTACTGTGGATCAGATGTTGTGATAGATACAGAAGATATAAGTACAAAGAATGAAACCATTCCTATCTATAAGGAATTTACATTCTAATAGCAGTGGCAAGAAGGACACACAGACCCACAGACACACACGTATAGTTGTTGTTCAGTCCTTTCAGCTATGTCCAGTTCTTCATGACCCTTCTGGAGGTTTTCAAAGATAATGGAGTGGTTTGCTATTTCCTTCTCTAACTCATTTTACAGATGAGGAAACTGAGGCAAGTGGGGTTAAGTGGCTTGCCCAGCAAGGAATTGTCAAAGGATAAATTTATCAGGTCTTCCTGATTCCGAGTCTACTCTATCCACTGTGCCACCTAGCTGCCGTGTGTGTGTGTGTGTAGATATAAATGTATAAATGTGTGTATGTATGTCTACATAGATATATAGATCTGCATACATATGTACACATATGTATGTATCATAAATATGAAGTTAATAAAAACAAAATCATTAAGTACAAGTTCTGAAAGGGAGAAAGGGACTCTATGAGAAATATAGAGGAAGTACTTTCCAGGAATGTGGGTCAATGTATTTTTGGATGAATATATTTTATACTTTCAACAACATGGTTTGAAATAACAAAGTTATTCCAGTTAGCAGAACATTTGACTCACATCTCATTCCCCCAAGCATTCCAGTAATAATAATAAGAACTAGCATTTATAGTTTTGCAAAGAACTTTGTGTATATATAAAATCTCCTTTGATCATCAAAACAACCCTGCGAGTAAAGCATTAATATTATCTCCATTTTACAGATGAGAAAACTGAGCCTAAGAGAGATTAAGTGACTTTGTAAGTCACAGTTTGAGAGTATCAGAGACAGGGAATGAGCCAAGGTCCTCCTGACTCCAAGTTCAACACTGTACCACCTAGTTATTGCCTTCTAGGTAAGCCAGCTTTTATCACTGTTGATTTAAATTTTTTTGTTATACTTGAGTGAAAAGAAACAAGTGTTCTGAGTATACTGGACTGTATGAGCATGATGACTCCATAGATTCTGCCTTTTATAGTGTTACTACTTAAGAGGAAGTGTACAAGTCTGTGAGAAAGCTATGAAAGTATTTTATAAAAAATTTTCAAGGCGGGTGGTGGGTAGGAATTTTAGAGCTATCATGGAAGGGAATCAGGCTCTGTTCCTTGTCCCAGAATTTATGAAGAGTACTTAATAGGTACTCATTCAGGTGAATTGAGCTGGATTGACTGAATTAGAAAAACTTAGAAACCATCTAGTCCAATTCCCTTGTTTAACACTATGGCTTCTTCAAGGCCATACAGCTGATTGGTGAAGATCCTAAACCAGAACAAAGTATTCTGACTCTTAGCCTCTTCTCCAAGAGCCTACCATCTTAAGCAACTACCTGCTGTAGGGCATCCTATAAAAGGACACACTAATAAACATGAAGTTCCCCGATTTACTAAGGTGTAAGAAATGTCATGGTATAGTGAGTTGTATACTGGATTTGGAGTCAGGAAGACCTTTGTTCCAATTGTGCCTCCAATTCTGACTTAACTACGTGACCTTAGGCAGTTTGATTAATCTCCCCATCTCAAGTTTTCCTACTTGTAAAGTGTTCAGAGTAATATGCGTTGTCCCTACCTTATTGGATTCTTATGAGGCTCAAATGAGATCATGTATGAGATGTGCTTAAAGCACTGCAAAAATGTCAGCTATTTTTATTAAAAATCTTACTGAAAGCTGTTACTACTCCATTCATTCTAGCATCCCTTTGAATCTTTGTGTATGCTCCTCACAGCTGTCTCCATTGGCACTCCTTTGGATGTGCTCATTCCTTTCTCTTATACATTCCCCCAACAATCTGTAAACTCCTCCAGTCCTCATCTTGCCTTTCTTCATAAAGGACATGTTTTTGTTGCCTTTGCAGGACTTTATGTGGAGTGAATGCTGTCAAAAAGATGGATGGGATGTATCCAGAATGGAAAAGAAGCCTAGATGTTTACTTTAATACTTCAATGGCTCGGTAACCTCATGGATGGGAGCGGTCCTTTCAAGGGTCATCGCAACCTAATTATGCCTTCTGTTTCTATGTGATTCTTGTCCATATTTTTCCATAGATGATCCACAGATGATGTACCTAGCATCCCTTCTTTAAGATTTGCTTACATTTCAGGCTGGCTAATTAGATATTTACAGTGTATATAAATGTTAATTAGGTGATGTTAAAATGTCATATCGTATGAGTATATTATCTACTGATACTGACAGTCAGTGAGACAGAAATTATCTTCTCACTTCCACATATGACTTTTTTTGAGGAGCTGAGATTTCATGAAATTAGAACCAGGAAAGTTTAGATACTTTCCAAGGTAATTTAAATAATAATAAAAAAATATGCACACTTATGCTCCATCAATGATTGCCTATTTCAGATTGGGTTTTCCAGAGATTTCCATGGAACAAAATATCCCTCCCAGGATAAACCGATCACTTCTTATCTTATCAGCTTACTGCTAACTCAGTCACCTTCCTACATTCCTCAGCCTCCTCTCCCCTGGGATTGAAGGTCTGGAGGTTGGAGCACCTAACTCTATCCAAATCCTTCCTTTATAGAGGGCAGAACCTGTACTTTGTAGCTTACTCTACTGGGTAACTCTGCCTAGTTTCAATTCCTTGGCATGAGATTCTTCTAGTTACCCCAACTGGCTTCCTATTGCCTTTAGGATAGCATAAAAACTCCTCTGTGTAGCTTTTAAAGCCCTGCACAATCTGGTCATGACTTATTTCCAGTCTTGTTGGATACTACTCCTCATGTTACAATCTGCAATATAATCAAATTGACCCTTTCTCTGTTCCTCAAATTCATTGCTTCATCTCTCTCACCTATAAGCTTTTGGATGGACTAGACACATGCCTAGAATGTACTCCCTCCTTATCTTTGCCTCATAGAGTTCCTCTTCTCCTCAAGGACATGACTTGAGTGTGAACTTGCACATGAAACCTTTCCTGCTCTTCCCAAATGCTGGTGTTTTCCCTTATAACCATTCATAAATTTATATTTATTTACTTCATATGAATGTTGCACATGTTTATGTGTGTACTTGTTTCTTCCATTAGAATATAAACTCCTTGGAAGTAGGAATTTGTTTATTGATTGGTTCTCTGAAATATCCTCATTCCAACCAATTGCATACCAAATGAAATAAATAATTTCTTTGTGTTTTTTTCTTTTCTTTCAAACCCCAACCTTCCTGTCCCCCAAAATGAGAAAGTTTGTTGGTATTGCTTAATACAAAATAAAGCAAAGTTAAGATGTCATGATTTATGGGTGAAAATATCTAATTTTCTGTTGTAGTTTGTAAAAAGTTATCAAGGGGTATGAGGTGATGCAGTTGTTGATATTATTAGATGTATTTTTGAAATATTGGGACAAAAATTCCACTTCAATGGCCAGTTTTAAGTTAGGGCCAACTGCCTGGCCCCATCTCAAGTGCACTTTGTGTGGTAACACTCTATCTCTCCCTTCAACTCCTTAGAACTTAATTTTTATTTTATTTTATTGACGCCTCACCATTGGAATGTGTATCCTTTGGGCCTCTATGGAGAACTGAGCAGGTGTGAGCAAAGCAAAACATCTTTTGTTAAGAGAAGTACACTCTGGGAGTTCATGGACGTGTAGATGCTTTTATGGAAATTCTGAAAATTCCCTCATTGTGAGTTTGGTACAGAGATTGGGAGACCAATGGTCTTTAGCAAAAGCCAAAGATGTGGTTATTTCTATGTCCAAAATCAAGCATTTGACTTCCTGTCTACAGAACAAATGAGTTCAGTTGTGTAACCGGAATTCTTAAACTGGAGAAAAATCAGAGTGTTTTTGAGCTTGACTCTTCCTTCTTGCAGGTGGGGAGGACAGGACGTGGCGGACCTACGGAGGCCTAACTCAAGAATTGTTCTAAAACTTTTTGCAGGATTCATGCCTTCTCTCTGTAGGTTCGGGGTTGCTCTTCAATGGCTTTATGCCTGAATGCAGCCTGGGCATGCATCTCAGAGGGGGAAAATAGCTAGGGAAAGATCAAATGAAACACACCTAAGACAAAGTCATAACTGGAATGATCAGAACACTATAAAGAACCCCCAAACTAACTTTGTAATTCCTGATGTTAAAATAATTCAAGAAGAAAGTAAGAACAATTCCAGTCACTGTGGCTCACAGCTATAAGTCATAACACACATGTAACTCACAGATAAACCACCAAATACCTTTAACTAATTTTTGCTACCTAGTTGCTAAGCCCAGCTCTTTGTATACCACTGAAGGGGTGCATTGGCTGTGTTTTAGATACCCCCCCCATGTTGGTGCTCCACCATAGTTATGATGTTGCTCCATTTCTTAGACATAGATACACATTCTTGCTAAAACAAAACAAAACAAACTTGTATAATAATACTTGAGGGTTGGGGAGACAGTTATGTGGAACTTCTTAATCATTTGCATCCAGCCCAGCTGAAGTAAAGAATCAGGGGGAGTGGGGTAGGCTTTCCCTCTCAGACCAGGAGGGTAGACAGTTGCATTCTTACAGCCTTGAAGGAAAGAAGTAAACTTGGTTGAAATTTTTGTGTATCATTAGAAAAGGAGTTCAGAGTGCTTTATTTTAAAATTTATTTTCTCAGGCTGTATTGCACAAGTGTATCTTGGCACACACAACTTTAGCTTCACAAATTCCAAGGCACAGAAAGAGTTTTCACATAGTTGGAACTATTATATTTGGTTATATGCCACTAACACCTTTTTTTTTTTAGTTGGGTGGGTAGACAAATGGCTTTCCACTAAAAATTCATTCTCTTCTCCCTACAACCACAGGGTCAATACTTGACAGGGTCATTTATCTTCCCCAAATAGAAAAATGGAAAGCTTTCTATTATATTAGGACCTTTGGGGATGACTTGGACAAGACCTTAAAAGTCAAAGCTTTTGACATTCCAGGATGACTTTCAGAAGAATTAGTTAGGGGTTCTGCCTTGGTAGCCTTGCCAAATTGCTTGGACTGACTTGGATGAAACCCATAGGAAACTGAGAACCTAGCTTTTCCCTGTAGACCAACTGAATTTCACTTGACAAGAGCTAAGCATATACATTCGATATCATTAGTTTTGCTAGTATGGTGAGAGATGTTAAACAGACAAATCAGAAAATAGATCAGTAAAGGACGAATCTCCAACAAAAACTAAAAAGATGACTACATCTAACTTACAACTCTAACTTGAGGTAACACTTGTTGGGGGAAAATATGCTATGAAATCGTAACTTCATCCCATACAACTGTCTTAAAAGCTTACTGCTATTTAGTCACTAGATAGGGAAAAGCCAAGGTGAGGATACGTGTTCTTCCTTCTAAACTTCTAGGATTAACTCTCCTTAGGTGTTCTTGGATTTTTCCAAGGATGCTGATGGGGCAACTAGATGGCCCAGGAGTCAGGAGAACCTGAATTCAAATCTGGCCTCAGACATTTAACACTTACTAGCTGTGTGTCCTTGGGCAAGTCACTTAACCCCAATTGCCCTGCCTTTTCCCCCTCCAAAACAAACAAACAAAAAAAAACCCAAGGATGCTGGTTATAGACTCTTTTGTACACAGTTCATTTTCGATTCTGAACATCAAAGTCTCTTTAGAGTTAAGTGTATCTTCATAAATGTTGCATGTAACTAATCAAACAGTGAATTATCAGGTACCCCATGAATACTCATCATATAATAACCGGACTGGACTGAATTAAAATCTGCTCTGTTCTATAACCCTAGATAACTTGCTTTGTTCCTAAAGTTGCATGATCTCAGTCTTTCAAGGGGGTCTAAAATCATATCGAGATGAAATTTTGGTCCCTTTCAGTTTCATGGGTCGGGGTAGGTGGTATTTGAGGGAGACTTTCAAGAAAGGGTAAGAATTGAAAAGATCCTAGAATCATGGGATCATGGGATCATGGATCTGGAGCTGGAAAGGGCCTAAAGGTCAGTGTTCTTTACACCAAAAATAGAGCGTGGAAAGGAATTCCAGAGTTGAAACAGTGTGAGCAAAGGCACCAAGGAGAGAAAGAATGGATGAAGTGTTTGGGAGAGAATTAGCAGTCTTATTTCACTGAAGTGTAGCATATATGGGGGGAAAGAAGCGAAAGTTGGAAGGTTGGATGGTGACTGATTATGGGGGATTTTAATGTCAAACAAAGAAGTTTGCATTATATCTAGTGTGGAATAGAGACTCACTAAAGATTTCTGTAGAGGAAAGGAATGACTTGATAATAATAGTTCATATTGGTATGACATTTTAAGTTTTACAAAGGGGTTTCTGTCCAATAATCCTGTGAAGTAGTAAGAACTAATACTTAAGGCTCACAAATCACTTTCAAAGCAGTAAGTCAAGTAGGTAACACAATCTCAAAGATTATTTCATTTTTTAAGCATTTGTATCCTCAGGTTACACAGTGCTTGGCACATAGTAGGTATTTAATAAATGCTTGTTTGGTTAACTGACTGAAGAAATAGGGTCAGAAAAATTCATTGACCTGCCCAGGATCACACACACACACACACACACACACACACACACACACACACACACACACACACCCCCTCTGGCAAAACCAGTGTATCTAAAATGTATAGAGGTTCATTAGTTGGTTACTGAGTGGTTTAATTTTTTCAGTCTCAGCAACTCCTGAATAGTCTACTCAATCATGGAGTTGTGATTTGTATTGGTGGAGGGGATATCCACACTTAGAGATGCTTGAGAAACATATACATCTGTATTTATATACATATGTGTGTACATACGTTCATATACATATAACCATTTTTCCAACTAAAATTGATTTTTTGCATTATGTTTCTGTCACTGCTGTTTGTACTTAAGTGAATGTATGCTTTTATAATTCAGTAAGTTGTATGTGTATATAAAGGCATTTCTTAATTCATGAAAAAGTTGTATTCCAAAAATTTCATAAGTCCATTACCTAGAACTCAGGATGAATTTTCCTTTGGAAAACATTAAACACGGTGATTAAATGTCCCAGGTCAGCTAAAAAAGACCCCTTACTTAATCCATAATGTAAAATATGATTATGTCAACTCTAACTACCATGGATGTCAATGACTTTTATTGGTGTAATCATGTGATATCTATTATTTTTGTTATTAAAAAACCTATAAGCAAGTAGTATAGCTGGCACTGGAGCTAGGAAGATCTAGTTCAAATCTTGCCTCTGAAACATGTATAACAAGGTAAATCACTTAAGTGTCAGATTTAGGCAACTCTCTAAGACTATAAGTTTTAAAGAAGGTGCCTACTTGAGTTGGTATGGTGGGTTTTTTTTTTTTTGCTTTTTGGAGGGCAATTGGGGTTAAGTGACTTGCCCAAGGTCGCACGGCTAGTTTTTTGTGTAAAGTGTCTGAGTCCAGATTTGAACTCAGGTCCTCCTGACTCCAGGGCCACTGCTCTATTCACTGTGCCACCTAGCCGCCCCTTAGGGTGTGTTTCTTCATCCAAAATATAGCAATGAAATCACAGATTCAGTACTTATCCCTAACCATTTGTTTTTTATTATATTTATATTTAGAGTCTGCCTGTATTGTTGGATTGTCCTTATAATTCTGGTATAAATACAACCTGGTCACAGTAAATTTAGATAGATAAACATATAGACATACATATACACACACGCCTGTATAAATAGTGCCATAGCTTCTTTGATAATATTTTATCCATTATTTTGCATCAGTATGTTTAAGGGAATTTTAAAAATATTTTTCTTTATTTACTTTCTCTCTCCCAGGTTTGGGGATCAGAATCATATTTGTCTCATAAAAGGTGTTTAATAAAATGGCTTCTTTCTATATTTTAAAAAATCTTTCCCATATACAGTACATTAAGGTTATAAAACACTAATAACATTATAAAAAAACTAACATTCATAATAACATTCTGAATTAAGTAGGTAGTTCCAAGTGATTTATCAGTGACTGCTCCAATGTTCCCTATAGTGTAGGGATTTACACTTCAAATAGACCTTGTTGAAAATTAAGTATTTATTTATGTAAATGGATGAAAAGGTAGATGGGGTCTGTACCTTCTGCTAGTATTAGTTCCCCTAACGACATTTTTAAGGTCTAAGACCCATAATTCAGGCATCTTTTCTTTTCATTTGATGGTCCTGGGGGATTGCTCTGCTTCCTTTTTTAAGTATCAACTCATTTTGAACCTGAGTTTCTCGTGTCCTTGTCCAATGCTTAAATTTTTTCAACTTGTGACCCCTTTTTGCCTGAGAAACTTTTATATGACCCTGGTTCTGTGGGTATACAAAATGTTTATACTAACCAAACATTTACTGGTAATAAATCATGAAAAATTTATTTTATAACAATTCTTTGCTACACATATAATTTTTACCATTTATTAACGACAATAGTCTTGAATCTGAGGGAGGTGTTTCTGGCAGTGTTTGTTGGTGTTGCCTGGCGTGATGGCATGACCAGTGCAAAGTGCTCATGTTGTGCATTTAAAACCAAAGTTATAGTGAAATCATGTGATGTGCCAGAAATACCCTGGACTCATTACACATTTGTTTTTTTAGTTATTTGGGCCTTGTGTGTTCAGAAACCTTTTACTGTTGTCAAATTTTTCATGACCCCCACATTCAGCTAGGCAACCCCATATGTGGTTGTGATGCATAGTTTAAGAAGCACAGTGCCCAGCCCACTTTTGGAACAAAAATCCTTGGATCCATTATCTTACACCTTCCCTCTCACTCTCTTGTGCCTGAAGCAAGCAAACTCTTTAATGGTGCATTTGTTTGTCTGTTTAAATTATAAACAAGAATAGGGAAGCAAAAGTCAAGTTACAAAGTTTCAGGTCTTAAAATGAAAGTTGTCCCAGGTATTCATTGAAATATAAATGAAGATAGGTCCAGATTTTTATAAATCTATGACCACAATTCCCTTTTTTTCTTAAAAGCCCTTCCTGCCCTTGGGAACCTCTTTTCATCCTGAAGCTAATGCTGGTATAGTTCTTCTCTTCAATAGGGAAGACCCTTCTATTTCTTCACATGTCTTTTCTGCATGTACTTTCTAGAAAAAAACAAAGACCCCACTGATAATGATGGTCTCTAGGTATAAAAGAAAAAAGGTAAAGTTCACTTAAAGCTAAAATGAGACACCTTATATAAAGTGCTTTGCAAGCTTTTTTCAGAGAAAAACATATACTGTTGATCAAGCATGCTCCTTCTTGCTGAAAGAAAATTATGAAAATGAACTTTGGGGTGAGAATTAAGTTGGGACTTCTGGAAGTTAGAAGGGATAAAAAGATGCAAAGGAACTCGAGATGATGCTAATGAAATGAAATTGGAAATGTAGGAACAGTACAAGGAGAAAGGTTGAGATTAGAAGAACTTGGATATGAGACTTTTTTGTGTTCCTCATTGTGCAAATAAATCATTTCTGGGCTTTGAAACCTCCTGAGTAGGGAGCTTTTGGTTCTATTTATGACCAATTTGATGATTTCTGAAAATTGTAATGATTTAATACATTTGTGCATTAGGATATTTAGTCTGTTATCAGAATGAAGGATGAATTGGAGAGGGAGAAGCTTGGCAATAGAGAGGTGAGTTGGAAGATTATTAGAATACCCCAAATAAAAAGAAATAAGATTCTGGATCAGAGTCATGGCAATGAGAATGAAAAAGATGAGACAAATGCAAGAGATATTTCTTAGGTAGAAATGATGGGGATTTTGTTTGGTTCCAAAAGGCAAAATTTCTACAGGTTGCAAAAAAGCAAATTTAGACTTGAAGTCAGGAAAACCTTTTCAGTAATTAGAGCTATTCCAAGGTTGAATGATCTACCTCAAAAGACGGTAAGGTTCTCTCTCTTTTGAGGTCTTCAAGCAGAGACTGGATGTAGAGTTGTCACTCAGTGTCATAAAGGGCTCTTCTTGAAGGTATGGGTTGTATTGGATAGCTGTGGAGGGCTCTTGTAACTCTCAAATCCTGAGATTCTATGCTGACTGATTGTAATGGAGTGTGAAGGAAGGGGAACAAATGAAAAAAACACAAAACAAAAATGAAAATAAGATTTTGAGTAAGGATGACTGGGAGAATGGTGCCATTAATAAAAACAGAAGCAAAAAGAAACCCAGCAATATGGGAGCAGAACACAGTTCAATGTATTTGTTTTTATATTTATCACGGGAATGAGACAACTCTCATTTTCAGAATGGAGAACAATGCATTTCAAGTGTTTTGAATTTGTAATAGGAAATGTGTTTTATAGAATGTACTACAGCTATTCTTCTTCTTCTATGCAATTCTCCCCATCTTAGCCTAGTGAACTTCTCTGATTGATACCGTGTTGAGCTTGGCAAACCCTTAGCAATGACCCAACCCAATTCCTTCTCATGCAGAGAAGAAAACTGAGGCCCAGAGAGGTTAACTTCCCTTGTCTAAGGTCATAAAGAGCAGTAAGTGATTCAATTCCTTGTCCTCTGACATACATTTTTTTTTTCCCATTAGGACACATTACCCCAGTGCCTACTCTGATTCCTGAGTATCAACTCATCCTTTTGATGGTATCAAATAAACTATCCTCCTACTCTCCTTTTCATAAATATTTGAATCTTGTTCCAAATTTTAAGGGAGTCAAAATTCCTGAGGAAAACAGCTGCCTAGAAATGAGCTAGTTAAACCTTTGATCCCAGGTATCATTGATGCGATACATTGACTGGTTTCTAAGATCAACAGAAGCTATGTTTCTGCTGAATTTGGATTTTGATCTACAAGCTGATACTGTTCATAAATTGATTTTGTTTATATCATCTATTCTTTGCCTCCTGTTAAATTTATTTATTTGCTTGTTTTTATGGATGATGAAAGACTTTGTTTGCATTTGTTTTCGATACTGTTGACTATGATCAGTGCTTAAGAGGCTAGAATAATTTCTATAGCTTCGAATAAGAAATGCTAGAAGCAGCTACCAAATATTGAAGGTAGGGATTTGGAGTTCTACATCCATTAACATTTCACATGTGAGATTATAGTTACACTTGCCATACTATTCAAGTGGCCTAGATGATCAGAATGTGAAATAAGAAAAAGCCACTTAATGGCAACCTTCACTCCCTGCTTAGAATTCATTCCTTGCTATGAAATGAGCACAGGGTAAAACATCTCTGAACACAAATACCCTCAGAGAACTTTCAAAAAATACAGCTTCCTTCAAAGGCATCTGGATCTGCAAAGAATATACATTAAATCCATTATCTCCTGAGTTCCAGCACATGTCTACAAAGATGATAGGATTTTGGAGCTGGAAGCGACCCCAGAAATCATCATTCAACCATGTTATATTACAGATGAGGAAATTTAGGCCCCCAAAGGTTAAGTCATTTGCCTAAATTCATACAGCTAGTAAGTATCAGAACTGGAATTCAGACTCAGGTCTTTTGGTGAAAAATCCAGGACCCTTTCCATACTACTAAGTTGTCATGCTAAAAAACTTGGATTTTTTTCTAGTTTTGTCAGTTCTATCTGAATATATTTATTTTCACTTGCACAGTTAAGATAAAAGGGAAAATATTTCATTTAACAAAAAGCTCTAAGTTAAATGACTTTAACTTTGAGGTCTCTAAATTGAAATGTTAGATGCTTACCTTATTACTAGTTCACAATTCATAAGTAATTATGCTACAGTTAAATAAAAGCAAGAAAAATAAATGGCTTGCCTTTTTATGATGATACATGTAACTATAATTTTCAGTAGCATTTTCACCCCTATCAATTAATTTATAATACTTAACATGTACATTAAATTTAATTCAATAACCATTTATTGAATACCTACTGTGTTCAAGAGGGAAGGGAAAGAAATAAACATTTATATAGCACCTACTGGGGCAGTTAGGTAGTGCAGTGAACAGAGTGGTAGGTCTGGAGTTAGGCAGATGTGAGGTTAAATCTGGCCTCAGATACTAGCTGTGTGGTGACCCCTGGCAAGTCACTTAACTCTATTTGCTTCAGTTTTCTCATCTATAAAATGAACTGGAGAAGGAAACGACAAACTAGTCCAGTATCTTTGCCAATAAAATCCCAAATGGGGTCATAGAGTTGGACATGACCAAAATGACCGAACGGTAACAACAGCAGCACCTACTACGTGCCGAGCACTATGCTAAGTGTTTTCACAAATATTTTCTCACTTGATCTTCTCGGCAACCCTGCAGGGCAGATGCTGTTATAATTCACGCTTTACAGTTGAGGAATTGAGGCAAACAGAGGTTGAGTGACGGTGTAATAACAAGCATCCTAGTACACCCAGGATAGCTGCTAGCACAGATTCTTCATTTTGCTTTGCTAAAGGAAAGACAGCTTTAAAGGTGTTAATGATCTTACCTTAATAAAGAAGTGAGTATCCAAACAAACCCAGTACCTCTATGAACATAACTACAAAACACTTTTCACACAAATAAAATCAGATCTCACTAATTGGAAAAACATCAATTGCTCATGGCTGGGTAGAGCTAATATAATAAAAATGACAATTTTACCTAAATTAAATTACATATTTAGTGCCATACTAATCAATCTACCAAAAAATTACTTTATATAACTAGAAAAAATAGTGACAAAATTCATTTGGAAGAACAAAAAGTCCAGAATATCAAGGCAATTAATGAAAAGAAATGTTAGGGAAGGTGGCCTAGCCATATCAGATTTTAATCTCT
>JAQQSW010005764.1:0-14104 GCA_028646575.1 Pseudocheirus occidentalis | reverse complement strand
AGTGATTTAGAGCATTTTTCCATATGCTTCAAGATAGCTTTAATTTCTACCTCTGAAAATTGCCTGTTCATATCCTTTGCCCATCTATCAATTGGGGAATGACTTATATTCTTATGAATTTTATTTAATTCCCTGTATATTTTAGAAATGAGGCCTTTATCAGAGACACTGGTTGTAAATATTCTTTCTCAATTTCCCACTTTCCTCTTACTCTTGGTTTCATTGGCTTTGTACAGAAACTTTTTAATTTAATGTCATCAAGATGAGCCACTTTGCATTTTATAATGCTCTCCAACTCTTCTTTGGTCATAAAATCTTCCCTACTCCATAAATGTAACAGGTAAACTATTCCTTGCTTCCCCACATTATTTATAGTATCAGCCTTTATAGCTAGATTGTGCACCCATTTAGACTTGACTTTGGTGTATGGAGTTAGATGATGGTCTATGACCAGTTTCTGCCATACTATATTCCAATTTTCCCAGAAATTTTTGTCAAAGAATGAATTCTTAACCCAGAAACTGGGGTCTCTGGGCCTCTCAAATAGTATGTTGCTATAGTTGTTGACTACTGAGCCTTTTGTACCCAATCTATTCCATTCATCCACTACTCTATTCCTTAGCCAGTGCCAGACCAGGCAGTTTTGAGGACGGCTGCTTTATAATAGAGATTAAAATCTGGTATGGCTAGGTCACCTTCCCTTATATTTCTTTTCATTCATTGCCTTGCTATTCTGGACTTTTTGTTCTTCCCAACAAATTTTGTCACTTTTTTCTAGTTCTATACAGTACTTTTTTGGTAGATTGATTGGTATGGCACTACATATGTAATTTAATTTAGGTAAAATTGTTGTTTTTATTATTTTAGCTCTACCCAGCCATGAGCAATCGATGTTTTTCCAATTACTAAGATCTGATTTTATTTGTGTGAAAAGTGTCTTGTAGTTGTGCAGAATGGGTAATTATAATGACATGAAACTGAAAAGTTTTTACCCGGACAGAGTCAATGCAACTGGAATGAAGAGAGAAGCAGAAGACCTGGAAAGTATTTTCACATATGAATAATAGGAATGAAGGTTACTTTGTATTTTTATTTTATGCACTGCAAAGAATTAATTGCTGAGTGGCCAGCCTAATGGTGAAAGGTCTCTCTCTAGAGAGTTAACCTGTTCTTCAGGTACCAACTTAACTCAGATCCTTATCACTCCCCTGGATTACTGTAAGGGCATCCTAATTAGTCTCCCTGACTCAAATCTCTCTCCAAATTAGTCCATCCTTTACAATGCTGCCAGAGTGATTTTCTTTAAACACAAATCTGACCAAGTCACTTCCCTACTCAACTGTACTGGTTCCCTACTCCTCTGGGATCAAACATAAACTCCTGTTTAGAATATCTCACATGGAAATGTGTTTTCTGTGACTATACATGTATAACCTTGACTATACATGTATAACCTAAATCAAATTACTTGTCTCCTCCACTTGGGGGAGGGGAAGGGGGGAGAAGAATACTCTCTTATATTTAACTACTTTGTAGCTATTTATGTTTATTCTGTATAGTCTTACAGAGGTAGCTTTATTTATTCTATTTGAGAACACCGGCACCAGCATGGTATCTGGCATGTAGCAGGCATTTAGTAAACACAAATAGTAAATAAAAAACTACAAACACCTTTGAAAGACTTAAGAACTCTGATCATTGCAAGAACCAACCAAGATTGAGAGGACTGATGATAAAGAATGAGACATGTTTTTGGACATAGTCAATATGGGAATCTGTTTTGCTTTACTATGCAAATCTAAGAGTTTTATTTTTATTTCCCAATGGGGGAGAGTGAGAAGTAGAGAAAATACATGCTTATTCAACAACAACAGCGAAATAAAAACATCAATTGTTTACTTCCCAGAGTTCTCAAGACAGGGCTCTACGGATGCACCAGACACACACTCTCTGGTTGCTGAATAAAGTTGTGGCAGATGTCTTTGTTATCTGATCGTGTTCCTTACCCTGATAGAGTACAATAATGGTACACAAAGTGTGATCCAAAGACAACTGAGAGTCATCAAGGTCAAAACTATTTTTATAAAATACTCAGACATTACTTATTAAAATACTCCTCCCTTTTCTAACTCTATATCTATGTGAGGCAGAACTATCTTCACATATTTCAACCAAAACAAAATATCACAACAAACTGAATGTAGAAGCAGAAGAAAATCCAGTTGTCTTCTGTTAAGCCAGACATTAAAGAACCACACAAACAAAAGATCTTTGGAGTCATCAATAACTTTTAAAGAGTGTAAAGAGGTCCTGAGATCAAAAAGCCTGACAGAAAGATCCCTGACACTCTTGATTGGAGGTTTGGAAAATGTCAAAGACAAAATATCCCTTAAGCTATGAATTCTATTCTTCATAATTTCTTTCAGTTACAATGTATCATATCACAAAGGGTTCAAATATGGATACATTTACACTGTAATTTAAAAAGAAACATTTTTAAACTTTGATTTTTTTTGTTATATTATGTTAAAAGATGCTAGCCACAAGGTTATATTCTTGATCCTCTGGCTTTTTACTTTATACTCCCCTCCCTTCATGATCTCGTCCACTTCTGTGGCATCAATTATCACTTGTAAAGAGACTTGTAATGATTATGGATGACTCCCAAATCTTTCATCTCCACACCCATCTCTGCCTATCATAGCTCCAGGAATCTATTATTACAGCCTATTAGATTTTTCCTTTCTCAGTGTTCTCCACATATCCAAAACTGAATTTATCTGCTCCCTAAAAACCTGTAGCTTTTCTCCCTTAATATTTTTTCCTTTCCTTAAAAAATTATAGGGGCAGTTAGGTGGCACATTGAATAGAGCACTGGCCCTGGAGTCAGGAGGACCTGAGTTCAAATCTGGCTACAGACACTTAACACAAAACTAGCCATGTGACCTAGGGCAAGTCACTTAACCCCAAGTGCCCTGCCTTCCCTGCTCCAAAAATGGAAAAAAAACAATTATGAAGAGGTCACCAAGCCATTATTGCTCTGGGTCACTGGCTGGGGCTTAAACATATTAAATGAATTTGTTAGAGCACATGTTATTGTAATGGGGATAGGGATTTGTAATGAATTTTACAGCATCCCTTTAAAAAGAGAAAAGAGAGGCAGCTTTAGCAATGTAGACAGACAGCTGACCTCAAGTCAAGAAGGCCTGGGTTCAAAGTTCCTCTTCAGAACACATACTGTGTAACTGGGTAAATCTCTTAACCTCTCAGCAGCTCTCAAAGAATAGAAGTTACAAAATAAGTCAAATCTATCTCAGTGGAGGTTGTTTTTGCATGAGCAGTTTTCTACGTGGGTGAAATAACAGGCTTAGTTCCAAAAAAAAACCTAATAAAGCAAACAACAAACACCACAACAAGAAATATTGTAAGAGAATAGTAATCTTTTTCATTTTTATGACCACTATGAACAAAAAAAACCCATCTGCCTATGCATAATTTTTATAATGTCTGAAAACAGTCAGAATTTTATATATTATATACATAAATATGTGTGCATATATACACACATGCATGTGCACATGTATCTCCACATATATGTGCGTGTGTATACATACTAATGCACACTAACACATACATATCACACACACACACACACACACCCCACAACTAGCTGGCACAGTGGATAGAGTTCTGGGCTTCAAGTCAAAAAGACCCAAGTTTAAATCTGGCCTCAGAATAAGCAAGTCATATATTCTGTCTGCCTCAATTTCCTTGATTACAACACAAGGAAAATGACGGCACCTCCCTCCCTCCCTCCCTTCCTCCCAAGGTTCTCATGAAAATCAAAAGAGATAGAAAAGTGAAAACATTTCCTGTCTTCAAGGAAATCCACACAGTCTAATAGAGTAGATGCCCTTGAGTAGTAAACTTATAAGATAAATACAGAAGACAGTGGAGGTAACCTTGGAGAAGAATGCACCCTGGGATGAAAAAGTCAACCAGCTATATTTTAAAATAGCAATAATGTCAGAAGAGAACAGAAGCAGTCCTCATGTGGCCAAATGTGCTCTAACATAGTCTCTTGAAAAGGACAACTGGATGATAAGAAAAAAAAAAAGCTATCCTACTGGGGGGTGGGGAGCCAAGAAGGATGTATGGTTGCCTACAGTGACACTATCTTGGATCATGACCCCCAAAAAATCAGGATTTTATTTCCAATTGAAGCCACTGGAAACTCTGAAAACCCTTGTTTTATGAGTTTCCCAAGTTGAAATGAGGAAGGACCTATTAAATGTTTCTGAATTGTATCATGGTCTCAGCAGCACAAAAATGCTTCAAATATTGAAGCGACATTCAAGCAGCTCTCACCCTTTGCTGTCTGTTTCAATTACTTTAATGACTTATGATCAGGTCTATAAGGAATGAAAACCTTGGGTTAACACTCTAAAACACTAGCTTTTCACCCTAAATATAAATTCTTTTCTTTCCTTCATGTCCTTGCCTCTAAATTCTATTCTTCTGAAATAAACTGTGTAGTTATCTATCTATATGAATACATGTGTATACTATTCCTAAAGCATTAGTTATTTTCAGACAAAATAGAAAATTTAAAATATCTGTAATATAAAAGATTTTTAATTCAGAGAGGTCAGAAATTAGTAAAATTTTGTAAGATACTACCACCTCTTTAAGGTGCTGCAGGTACATATGGAACAATTTAGAATTGAAAGGAATAATTGCCTAAAGGATAACTCTGGGGCAGCCCTACATTACTATTCATAGTAAGAATATATGACCACTGACTGGCAGAGAGACTTCAGGGACAGAC
Source organism: Pseudocheirus occidentalis (assembly GCA_028646575.1). Taxonomy (NCBI): domain Eukaryota; kingdom Metazoa; phylum Chordata; class Mammalia; order Diprotodontia; family Pseudocheiridae; genus Pseudocheirus; species Pseudocheirus occidentalis. Next base: position 9,276 of record JAQQSW010005764.1, on the reverse strand, counting down.
GCAGAGGTGAGAGATGAGGCAAAAGGAAGTAAAGGGGGGACTTTAAATGGTGAACATGCAATATGTGGGACTGTAGAAACGTGGGGAAAAGACAGCAGCTCAACATGACTCCTAGTGTCTGTATTCTCAGAGACCACTAAGAGTAGACTTTAAGGGGTGAGATCATTCTCTTCCCAAATGGGCTGAGATTTCTTCTTGTTCCAATTTTGCAGAGTTCCCTAAAACTCTTCTGTATCCTTTTGATGAAACTGATCTGTATGGCTTCCTAGGATTCCAGTTTTACTTATCTGCTTTGATAGTCTGTATGTTTGCTCACTGGCCTTTCGTGTAACAAGTATGTAGTCGGAAGGGTAGCTAACCCAGTCAGTGACCCTCTGGTTCTTGGGTAGAATTACTACTCCTCCACCTGGTTAAACAACAAAGCTAAACTGCTAAAATACGTACATAAGGAAACACTTTTCAGGTGGAGTTTGAGCAGCTTTTACTAAACCAAAGCTCTTTTCTTACTCCTTTCAGGCATCAAAATCTTCATCTATGACAAAGGCAATAGCTTACATCCCTTACCATCAGATTTCAATTATTTGATTTACATAAAAGTACTGCAAACTAATAGTGCCCTAAAGGAACAGTGTAGTTGTTAACACTCTTGTCAGCTGATACCACACACAGATCACCAATCATCAGAGAGTTGGAAAAGGACAAAATAGAGAACACTTATACCACATTGCACCCACTGTAATCTTCATCTGAGGATCAAGAAGTGGCACTTCAGGGTAGCACAGACCTCTGGAGTAATTCTAACACTTGTTGCATGCCCCTTGGCAAGTGATTTGATTTATGGGTCTAGCACAGTGTAATGATGCTTGCATTGCCTAACTTACAGATTTGTTGGGAGGAAAGCACATGGTACCCCTCAAAGACCAAGAGCAGGTTCCATCATGACCTTTTTGTGTGTGCCACGGAACCCCTTTGGCAGTCTGGGAGCAAATGTTAAGAGAAATGTGTGTCATGATGGTTATCACCAAGTGTCAATTTGACTTATGTACAGAAGAATGTGTTGAGACTAGACTGTTCCATCCTCTGACATGCTCTGAAAGTGGCCTGCTTAATTAACTTTTCCATATCAGCTAAGTGACTTCACGCTGCTCTCTCTTTATAAAACTAGAATGGTATGATGGAGTCAGGTTGGCCTTGCAATCAGGAAGACTGGGTTTTAAGACCTGACCACTTAACTGCTCTGGTAGAAGTTTAAGGTAATTATAATACTCTAAGATTAAAAATGAATTGCTCACCCTAGGTACTTACTTCCCAGAATAATGAAATCACAGTTCCAGGTAAAAATTAGATAAAATGAAAATAGAACATAGTGGGGTAAACCCCTGGTAATCAGATAAAATGATAGAACATTAAATAGAACCAGGAAAGGGGAAAAGAAGGAAACCCTGGAATTTAGATAAAATGAAAGTAGAACAGAGTGTGTGTGTGTGTGTGTGTGTGTGTGTGTGAGGGAGAGAGAGAGACAGAGACAGAGAGAAAAACACTTGTAATTAGATAAAACGAAAGTAGAAACTAGTGGGGTGGGGAGAAAGCCTGGTACTTTTAATTTTCTGGTTGTTTGGATTACAAATAAGAAGGAGTTTGTTTTTTGAAAAATGAAAATGACAAATGTTACTCTTCTATGGCAGTGCTATTAACATTTCACCTTATTTCACTGAGGATGAAAAGAGATTAAAAAGCACTGTTCTAACACTGTTCTAGTCAGATCACCACTGGACTGTGTGATTGTTTTACTTGGTTAAAGATTTAGAGAGCAGTTCACAGTGTTTTCTTCTCATTAATAGTGGACAGATCTACCCCATATAAAGCTTACCTCATTTATACTGATGCTAGACTTCAAAGTACACCTAGAACCATTCTAAAAGGCTAAGACACTTGTGACTCCATCTAGAATGGGATTCTGTAGCAGTAGCTCAGCAACAATTCCCAGGCAAGGTTCTGACCATGAGAGACAAGAAGGTCTGTCTCACACAAGACATAAGTCACTTTCTCTTCCTTCTTCTGAAAGTAACTAGAATGCTTAAAAGTGCTGAAATTTGTTCTCCTTTCTGTATACTCCTTCAACAAGTATTATGACTCCACGGCCCTCTTGTTGTATGTGCATGTAGTGGGTGGGTGTAATGACATTTTATGGAGGGAGGACTCTAACGGCTAAAACTGCAAACTAAACATTCTGGCTCGCTTGGGCTACCCTGGGCAAGTCACTGAACAGATTCCTCAGCTTCAGAATGATGGCCTCCAACATCCCTTCAGACACAGTTTACTCATGTGTAAAATGAGGGGGTTGGATTTGACGGCCTTTAAGGTCTCTCTCAGTTCTAAATCTCTGATCCTGTGTCAGTTTTCCCCTTCATCAAAACTTCCCGAATCCCAATAACCAACTTGTAACTTACCATGTGTAGGAAACAAACAAGTGGTAAACAAAAGTCAGGATTTGGCATCATGAAAACCAGGGCTTCTGAAATCCTGCCCCTGACAAACAGGAGCTACGTACCTGAACAAGTAAATCTCTCAACTTCTGAGGTAACTCAAAATGTAAGCTGGGATATAAGACATCAATTTGTTTAGGGATGTTTTTTGCCCTCCATTATAAGCCTAAGCAAGCATTAAGCCAGATGGGCTCAGTATGAAGTACAGACTTTAGGGAGCCGTATGACTTTGCAAATTACAATGTTCTCTACACTAAATAGGTCACTAATCATCCAAAGAATGTGGCTGCTCTTGTTCTAAATTCACCGAGTGGGACAGGAATGATATGGTGATAATGCTTTTGGCAGAAATAGGGAAATTTTGAGGAGCAGGTTCACTTGTCTTTCTATGCAGAAAACTTCCAAATTGACATATCTATCACTAGACTCTCCCAAGCCTCTAGGCCTAAAATGCCAACTGTCTTCTGGACATCTTCTAGATGTCTGATTAACACTTCAAACTCAGTATGTCCAAAGAAAGCAAACCGCATTAAAAAGGTCTGCAGTTTCATGTATGAGTTCATCTGTGTGTATTATATACATATAGGTGTAAAATATACACACAGACAGTTCTCACTTTATGTAAGTGGACTCTAAATTTTAACATAGTATAAATTTGTTGTCATGGGAAAGAGAGTCAAAGAACGTAAGGAAGGGGCCAACACATAATTTAAGGACATGTGGGGGCTGTGTACAGAGAAGCAAGAGTAAATATGGACACAGATAGGGAAAGACTGATGATGCGGGGCAGTGGGACAGAAGGACTGAAGAAAGAGATAGAGGGAGGCAGGGAGAGGGAAGAAACAGCAAAGATTTCTCCCAGGGAGGTCTTGAGCTAAGTGCCTGATCAGGGATCTCTGTGTATTTGTTTTTCTTGCTTTCTCTTGGAGGGTTTTTAGCATTATTTTTTTGTTTGCAGGGGAGTTGGGGGGTAGGGGGTGGAGGGGGCATAATGTAGAGAGGCCACTGAGCATAGAGCTGAGGGGCAAGAGAAGACAGTGCGCACAGTACTGTACAGCAAAGTTTATATAGGCATTGTTTTCAGAATGTGGATTTCTTTCAAAATTCTTTATATAGAGTCAAATTTGCATAATGTGAATTATGTAAGGTGAGAACTCTATGTATAGACAGTTTTTGCTTTACAGAATAAAAATAAAATTTTTAAAAAATTAAAATAAAACATGTCTAAAGCACAACTTCATCTTTCCCCCTCTTTCAGTTCCTCCTCCAAATTTCCCTTTTCCTATCAAAGGCATTAGCAGCATTGTCACCATAATATCCCAGGCACCTAGGTTTTCAACCTCTGAAACATTCTCGCCTCTTCCCTCTCCCTCACCCCGTCACAATTCAGTTGCCAAGTCTCCCTCTATAAAAGGTTTTGTACCTATCTCTTTTTCTCTACTTAAACAACCATCCCTTATACCTCTGGCCTCCATGAGTGTAAAGTATAATAGTTTCCTGGTTGGATCTCCTAGGTTCTAGTGTCTCCACTCTCCAATCTATCATCTTCACACAACTGACAAAATAATTTTCCTAAGACATAGATCTGAACATATCATTCCCCTGTTCAAACCATTCAGTGTCTCCTTGTTACATCCAGGATAAAATATAAATTCAGGCTATCATTTAAGGCTTTCCAACAATAAGGCTCTCACCAACTTTCCCTGGGCTGATAGGATACTCTCTGTTCCAGTCAAACTGAACAGCTATATATTGAATGAATGCCTTGAACCTGGCACTCCATCTCATGCCTGTGCATTTGCACGAGCCACCCTCAGAGTCTACAACGTATTCTCCTTTTCTCTGCATCTCAGAATCCTCTTTCCAGGCTCAGCTCAACTGTCACCTCCTCTGTGAAGGCATTCTGGATCCTTGTGTGTCTTTGTGTACCCAGTGCCTACTATGGTGCAAAGCCCACAGTAAGTGTTTAATAAAATATCAGTTGATCTGAATCTGAATTCCTAGTATATTCTATTTCATATGCATGGGATCATAGGATCATAGTTGTAGATATGAAAGGGACCTCAGATTATCTAAACATACTAAACTTGTCTGGTTAGTGGATTAACGGAATCTTTTATTTTCTAGAAAATAAAAAAAACAGAAAGACAATTTATATTCACAGACATACACTAGCCAGACAGGTAATGTGTGTGTTTGTATTTATTATAGTCCATATCCAATGACTGTCTATAGCAAAGAAGATCAGCAAAACTATTGTTTAATCTAGTCTCAAAATGGTGGTTTGTTGGTCCTTAGGGATTATATTTTTATTAGGTAGCAGGTTCTCCTTTCCTCAGGTTAAGGGAAATATGTGTGTATTTTACGTAGGGAGACAGATAGCAGGCTTAAAGATGAACATTTCTAATCATCTAATTATAGGGTCATAGATTTTGAGCTGGAAGGGACCTCAGAGCCTATATAATTCAACCCCTTCATTTTATGGATGAAGAAAGATTCAGAGGTCAAATAACATATCTAAGGTCACACAGAGAATAGAAACAGGAACTGAACTCAGGTCCTAAACCATTACTTAAACAAAGAATTATCCGTGAGAACAATTAGAAGCAGAAGCATATTTTATAATTTTGCTACTTATCCTTTCCTTTTACCTAAATAGCTGATCTATTTCCAAATAAACAGCAAATACAAGAATCACGTAAGCCAAGTGGAATACCACCGAAATCAGTTAGAAAGATATGTTAAATTGTCTTCTTTTTTACATAACAATTTTATTATATCTTTAAGATAAGCCCACTTCAAATAATATGATCTTTACCTCAACTGAATAATAACAGAGATTGACTTGTGTACTCCATTTTCTAGAAACTAGAAGATTTCATTAATGCATCAGTCAGACAAATTCAGATTCAACAGTTAATAACCTCATGTAAACAGCAGAAAACAGTCCAATTTTTCTAATCCCAAGAGGAGCCACTCAGTGACTAGTGAGAAAAAATAGTTTGACTTGGTCATAAAGATAGTCCCTGTGGCTGTCATAGGGAATAAACATGGAATCCTTTTTCTAAGCCACTTTGTATGATCACCACACTTATAATAAACAAAAGATAACTTCAAGTTTAGAATCAGGCAGCACCTATTTAAATCACAATCACCAAAGGTAATAATGGCAGAGCAGGCAAGCAGGCCAACAATTCACGCTCACACTGCCAAGAATATCACTAAAATGCTGGGCAAGTCTGAGATAGGGACTGGATCTATGATTTCATTAGTATATGGAACTCCCAGATGAGGAAGTCTCCTTCACCAATACAGGTTTAGCATCTTCTCAAGCACTAAGAAGTTAAATGACTTACCCAGGGTCACACAGCCAGTACATATGGAAAATGAGAATTGAACAGTGGTCTCCTCTGCTTAGGCCAGCTTTCTACCCTCTATCATTCATGCTGGCCCTCAAACAGATCTTACATCATTATCGATCAACAAGATTGTATTTATTAAGCACCTACTAGGTTCTAGGACCTGTGCAAGGCACTGGGGATACAAAGAGAAAAAAAATCAAACAATCTCTGCTTTTGAGTTTACATTCTATCATTAGCTTTGTTAACCCTTCATCATTTGACAGAATTTTACTGCAAGATCATAATACTGTCTTTTAGAGAGGCTGTGAGTAGATTTTGAGGCAGCTAAGTGCCACAGCGGTTACAGCCCTGGACTTGGAGTCAGGAAGACCTGAGTTCAAATCCAGTCTCAAACACTAATCAGCTGTGTAACCCTGGGCAAACCATTTAACTTCAGTGTGCCTCAGTTACTCAGTTGTAAAATTGGAATAATAATAGCATCTACCTCACAGGATTGTTATGAGAATTAAATAAGATATTTGTAAAAGCACCTAGCACAGTTCTTGGCACGTAGTAGGCACTATATAAATGTTTATTCTCTTCCCCCACTTTCTCCTTCCTCTCTGGACTGAATGGGAAAGTACTGAACTATTCAAAAAGGTAATTGTGATATCTACCTTCATAAACAGAAAAAGGCAATCCAACACTACCCAAATATCTATGAAAGAGAAACCAGATACCGAGTACATAACATAAAAATAAACAATTGAAAAATGCAAAGTCATTCAACCAAGGAATTACTCTGAACATCTTCAGAAGTCTAGAACAGATTTTTCCCTCTCAGGGAACAAAAACTCTCTCTATAGACGAATGAACTGTTTTTGTTTTTTTTCTTAGCCTGGAGATAGTGAGAAGTAAACACGGGACCTGACACATCTTCAGCTAATACATGTCAGACACAGGACTCAAAACCAAGCCTTTCTGACTCCAGAGCCTCAGTCCATTACACACTATGTTATGCTGTCTGCTAGCATATCTAAAACACAAAAGAATGGTTTGACTTATTTTTCCCCTCACCGAATGGACTCATCTGATAAGTTTTTGGTGTGCTTATACAATGTAAACCAGGACAATTTAATGAGAGTGGTCAAGTCCAATTCCTTCATTTAGAGATGAGGAAACTGAGATCAGGATAGATTATGTGACTTGTCCAAAATCACAAGGGCAGTATTATGTGTGGCAGAGCTGGGCACTAAGCTCAAGTTCTCTTGAAATCCAAAGCTGTTAGTCCTTTATCATTAGGAAAAGAAGGTAGCTTTTCTGGGAATATACCTTCATTTCAGCAAAGCTTACTTTTCCTGTGAACATCTTGTGCAGGAAGGCTAGCATGTAGGCTAACTATAGGTTAGCTATAGGAAAAAAAATCAGGGCTCATCTAATTCCACCTAGTCTTTTACAGATAAGAAGTATTCTTAATGCAGAGGTGAAGGGACTTGACCAAACTCCTAAGGGACAGAGCTAGGATTGATTCAAACCCAAACTGAAAATCAGTGGTCTTGCCTCCATCCCATGTTGCTTATTATAATCTATAAGAGAGGAATCATGGCAGTAGTGAATTGAATGCCGACTGTTAGGAAGACCTGCATTCAAATCACACCTGTATCTAGAATATATAAAGTAACAGTAACTCCTACTTCTATAGAGATTTATATATATCATCTTATCTGATCTTCAGAATAATCTGTTAGGTAGTAACAGTATTCCATTTACATCAGTATCTCCATTTACTAGATGGGCTCTACGAGGTTAAGGCATTTAAGATTCAGAATGGTGCTCCAATCAGTAAAGTGACAATGATAATTACATGCATCATCTCACTTGAGCCTTTCATTATGAGGCAAAACATGTAAAGTGCTATTTAAATGTCAGTTTTCATTATCTATACCTTATTATTATTAGGTGGATCGATTTGGCTGAAGTCTTCTGCCCAAAAGTACGTGACAAGAACGTGGTCATTTTAAATACTCCTACAAATCAGTAAGTCCATCAAACTTGGTGTCATTTGCAAATTTATTCAGCAGAATACTGCTTCCATTTTCTACATAGCTCGTCTAGCTATCAAATAAATGTCAGCAATGATCTCTGCAATATCAATCAAAAATATACACAGATTGCCAATGAGCTGCTTATTACCACACTATACGTAATCCTAACCAACCAAGTCAACCTAATCCTTTGATTTTTCAACACTGAAGTCCAATAATATACAAATTATTTAAGTGGTACAGAGAGCAAAAAAATTAAGTCATCTAAAAGAAATGAAGAGGGAAAGGGGGTAAAGCTAAAAAGACCTAGAGAAGAACAGAAGCCTCCAAGTTGAAAGAGTCAGTAATATTGCCAAAATAAGTGACCCCTGGGTTGTATTAATGGGAGGAAGATAAAGACGTCAGAAAGGAATCCTTTCCCTATGCTCAGCATATATTACTCTGTAACTCATGAGCAGGTAATGACAAACCACACCAATATCTTTGCCAAGAAAACCCCATGGAAAAGTTGGACACAACCCAACAACCAAACAACTTCTTAAGAATTCTGTAACTAGTTTGTAATTTCTCTCTGTCTGTCTTCAGATGTGTCTATCGAGACAGTCTGGGGTGGTCTGTTGCTTTTTAAAAAAATAATTACAAAACTTTTGAGTAGATGTCAAAGAAGGACTTGGCCCAAGACTCCTACAGGTCACTGCATTAATTTCAACATCATTTATTAATTATAAAGAACTGATCTTGTGCATAACACAATTCTAGATGCTAAGGAGGATACCAAGTTTAAGTAAGACAGTTTCTTCCCTCTAATAACTTAAACCTAGGGATAGATTCTGCAGCTAGCACTGGCCAGCCAAATTCAAAGAAAATATAATCAGAATTCAAATATCATTAATTCTGAGGCTGAACAAAATAAGTTCAGATAGAAGAGAGGTAAAGAAGGTAAGCTCAGTGTCCTAAAGCTAGCTGGTGAATGGAACAGGACAAAACATAAGGACTTTTATTCTTGTAAACCTGTGGCCTCAAACGAAACATCTTGAGTTTGTGGTTATTCAGTCATGTCTGACTCTTCATGACCCCATTTGAGGTTTTCTTGGCACAGATACTGGAGTGGTTTGCCATTTTCTTGTCTAGCTCATTTTGCAGATGAGGAAAACTGAGGCAAACAGGGTTAAATAGCTTACTCAGGGTCATCCAGCTAGTAAGTATCTGAGGCCTGACTCCAGGCCCAGCACTTTATCCACTGTTACCACCTACCTGACATCTTGAGTTTATACTGATTCAATTCAAACTTGGGGCTGGTCTGGAATGTCTGCCTTTTCTCTGGAGTTTATACTTCCTGTGGTAGCAACAGCCAGGTTAATAGAGCAGTGGTTCTCAACCTTCCTAATGCCATGACTTTTTAAT
>JAQQSW010005763.1:0-14105 GCA_028646575.1 Pseudocheirus occidentalis | reverse complement strand
ACCAACAATGCATTAGAGTTCCAATTTTTCCACATCCTCTCCAGCACTTGTCATTTTCCTGTTTTGTCATCTTAGCCAATCTGACTGGTGAGATGTGGTACCTCAAAGTTGTTTTGATTTGCATTTCATGAATCAATAGTGATTTAGAGCATTTTTCCATATGCTTAAAGATATCTTTAATTTCTACCTCTGTAAATCCTACCTCTATTCTTGATCCAATTTGAAAATAACTCCCTCCATTCTTCCAGTCCTTCTGGTTTCTTTAATCAGTCACTTAATAAGTCAATTTATATACCTTCTATGTTCCAGGTATAGGGTTTGGCCATGGGGATACTAAAAAAGCAAATAATCCCTGCCTTCAGAGAGCTTACATTCTATTGGTAGAAACTGTTACCATATAAGTACATAGAGCATATCTACTTCAATATCCTATGATTCTAAGAAAATGTTGCACTCTTATATGTGTGTGCATAGATATTTACATGTTCATATCTATACATACACATACATATAACATATCTATACACGCACACACATAATTTGCATGTTGTCTCCCCTTTAGATTGAAAACTCCTTGAGAGCAGAGCTGTCTTTTGCCACTTTTGCATCTTCAGAGCTTAGCCCAGTGCCTGACACCTAGAAGGTAAAATGGAAATGTAAAGTTCCCAAATCTGCAATGGAGAGAAATGAAGTGGGATGGCTCTTATGACACGTGTTCACCCTCCCAAGATAGACCTTCGAATACAGGAAACACTTAACAAATGCTTTCTTTATTGAATCAGTCACTCATTTATTCACAGACCAAGCAGGAATTGGTAACAGCCAGAAATAAGGTGGCATCTAAAATATAGGAAAGGGACAAATGGAATAAGTGATTTGAAGATAGAAATGACATGATTTGACAATTGACTGGATATCATTGGTTTGAGCACTATTAATGCTGCTCCCCCCCAACCATGTAACATCAATTAGCTATTTTTTTGAGGCATTTTGGGGGTTAAATGACTTGCCTAGGGACACACAGCCTGTAAGTATCTGAGGCTGGATTTGAACTCAGGTCCTCCTGACTCCAGGGCCAGTACTCTATCCAGGCACACCTAGTTGCCCCCTCAATTAGCTTGTACAAAGAAATATTTACGCCAATAATACAGCAAGAATAAACCAACATTTCCCCCTAAGATTGGGGGCATATTGTCCACATACCACCCAGGTCTCTGGGAGAATCTCAAAACTTAGCTCAGTTCTTACACAGCATTGCCCCCAAAAGTTCTCATACAAAGATGGTATCTCTGTGGACTAGTCCTTGTCTTGGTTGCCACAAGACTCTGGTCCTGAAAGTCACACCTTGTTCCTTGGGTCATTGATGCTTTATTGACTGGAACATCAGAATATCAAAGCACCCTTTAGATTTTTTTCACAAGGTCAGAAGCTCCAATCTCCTTTATCTACAAAAAAATAAAAAAAAAAAGCAAAACTGAAGCAAAGTTAAGAACGTTATAGACGTAAGCATCTAATCCAGGAGTGGGGAGCCTGAGGCCACATGTGGCCTTCTAGGTCCTTTGGTGTGGCCTTTTGACTGAGTCCAAGTTTTAGGGAAAAGGGTATTTGTTCTGTGAAGTTTGATGCAGTCAAAGGGTTGCCCTTGAATACCTAGAGGGCCACATGTGGCCTCAAGGCCGAGGGTTCCTCATCCCTGGAAGTGCTCACAGAACCACATGGACAAAGACTGAAGGTCTTTCATAGGCCATATGGCCTCAGAGGAGAGAAGGTCACAAGATTTCTTCCATTACAATGCTGTCTCTCAGTAACTCCATGAGCAAAAGAGTCACAAATAAAGGGGAGTAGCCGAAGTTAGAAGGCCGTTTTGAATGCCTGTGAACCCCCATTACAATAAGATCACAAAATTTAGAACTGGAAAGAACCTTAGAGATCATTTAGTCCAGCCCTTGTCCCTTTCTGAGGGCAACAACTGAGTCAGGAAGGGGCCTTGCCCAAAGTCACATATGGAAGTTAGCAATGGAAGCAAGATTCCAAGTGAGGGTTTTTGAATCCAGGGGCCCTGTTTGGTGCTCAATAGATGCTCATGATCCTAGACCCAATATTTTCCTGGGGAATACAATCTGGTTGGCTGGGTAACACTAATCCAACCACTATTTATTGAATCCCTGTGGCCCCAGTTTAGGTCTTAGTTCAGAGTAGCATCATTCAAGCAGTATGAGCCCTGGATCAAGGGTCAAAAGATTTGGATTTTCCTTCTGACGCTCTCCTGATTTCCCCTGTGACTCTGGTCAGGTCATTCTCTCACTTTAGATCTCAGTCTCCTTATCTAGAAAATGAGGTAATATTCTCTATCACGAGGCTATTGTGCTGAGCGTTGAAGTGGAAAATTCTATGAAAAGAATATATTTAATTCAGCAAACATGCTTAATAAAAGCCTTCCCTACAAGCTAGCCTCTCCTCTGGATATTCACAGATAAGAACAGAAGCCTCTGTCCTTCCAGGAGGTTACAAGGCAAGCAGAGGGTTCTTATCCATTCATTCCTTCAATAACCATTTCACACAATTCTGTGGAACGTTAGGGAAAATATAGTCTGGTCGCTCACCTTCACTTTACAGATTAAGCTCAGGAGGGAAAAACGGGATTTAGGGCTCAGATCCTGAAGTTGGTCAGTGATAGAGCTGGGATGGAACCTGGGTCTCCTCACCAAGTCCACTGCTGTTTGCAAGGCCTTCTTCTGAGTTGTGTCTTGGAAGAACCTGAAATGAAGTTCCAATTCCTGCCCTCAGGGAGCTGCCAACCTAGTAGACAGAAGATAGAAAAGTTGCAGCTCCAGGGCAGTTTGATCCATAAGATAGCCCAAGTGTGAGCCCCTGGAATAGCACTGGAGGAAGATTCCCCTCCTTACCCTGACTAGTTCATCTTTCCTTCAGCCCCTGCCAGCTCAGCATCAGCCCAGCCCTATGCATCACAAATTCCAAACCAGTAGGGTTTGACTTCGCGAGGCCCTTGGCGACTTTGAGGTCAGAGTGAGGCTGCTGATACCCCTGGGGAGCAGAAGCTGGCTGTCTCCCCGCTGTCTCCACCCGGAACATCTGGCTTTCTCTCTGGGCTGTGTGTGACCTATCTCCCAAACAGGCCTGTCTCCAGGGTGTCCAAAGGGCAAGCAAAGTAAAGAGGATGATGTTAATGGCCTTAGGCAGGACTTTATGGCCCGATAGGATCCAAGGTCCTTTCCGTCCTAGCCCCAAGAGATGAGAGGAGGAAGAGAGGACCTGACACAGAAGGGAGAAGAGAAAAAAGGAGAGAGGAGAAGGAGGGAGGAAGGGAGGAAAGGAGGGAGGGAGGAAGGGAGGGAGACAAAAGATGAGGAGAGGAGGGAGGAGAGGGGAGGGGAGAGCTCCAGGTTTCCAGGCCAGCAGTCCTTTCTCTCCTGCAGACAGGTACAAAGCCTGATACAGGAAACCCAATTCCAGCCTCCTGGCTGAATGAGGAAGGGCTGGCATTCCTCTGTCCTACACTTGCTGATGGGGAGAGGAAGGGGGGTGCGGTGTAGAGAGGGAGGAAATAGGAGATAGAGGAGGGGGAGAGTGGAAGAAGCCCTGATCTTCAGGTCAACTTGGTGGCTGCTTCCTATGTTTTGGGAGGGAGGCATCACCTGAGTGGGAGGTAGGGGGAGAGGTAGGGATGGGGCTGGGAAGCCAGGGGCTGCACTGGGGGCAGGGGTGATGAGCAGCAGGGCCTGGCAGAAGAGTAGGTGGCATCCCTGGCTTCCCAATCTTGTACCCACCCTGCTCCTAGGATCTCAAGTGCTCCCCATTGAGGTTCCGCTCCCGGCTTGCCCTCCCCACTCCCTTCTCCCTCACTAAATGCTTAGAGCAAGGACATCAAGAATGCCCAGAAGACAGGCTGGTTTCAGGCACAGTTCTGTGACTAGGACATTTCAAAGTCAGGCTGGGGCCGGGAAATATAGAGGAAGAACTGGTGGCTCCCCCCCATGACCAGAATAGATCAGCAGCAGTGGCAAATTGGGTCAGGCTGGTCCCTCCTGGCCAGCCACCTGCCTGGTGAAAGGAACGAGGCTTTTTTCCCCCAACAATGTCCTTTTAAAGAAGGGGGCGGGGGAGGGGAGGCAGGGGCATATTTTTAGAGAAAGAAAAGCAGCTGGGGAGGGAGTTTGAAACGAAAAGTTATTTTAAAACAAAGGCAGTGCCTCTGCAGCCTTAGGGGTTGGGCAGGCTGCCTCTGAGGTCCTGCACAGCTTTTCCATTCTGCGGATAGCTTTCCCACTCCTTCATTTTGCAAGTGAAGCTTCTGAGGCTCAGAAAGGGAGAGATCAATCTATCAATTAACAAGCCTTTATTATTAAGTGCCTGCTATGGGCCAGGCTCTGGGATATTAAAAAGACAAAATGAAACTGTCCCCCAGGGTCATAAGAAGCTTATATTTAATGAAAAATAACAACCCACATGGCTATGAGATAGAGAATGCCAGTATGGGGCTGGGGTGGCACATAGGATTGCATTGGCATGGAGGACTCCCGGGGAGCAGAATCCATCTCCTAACACAGACTTGCAGCCTTAATTGTCAGCGGTGCTCTGCTTTCCATCTCAGCAATGTCACCTCTAAGACGGACCCAGATCACACTGGTAGTGAGCCTTTAGCTCAGACAGTGCCTGGGTGCAGCCTCCCCAGCACGCTCAAACACAGGCTTCCTTTGCAGCCTGGTTAAGGGGACCACCTTTGAGACCAACCAGAGCCTGGAATTGACAAGGGATGTCTAAACATGCCCCTAATGAGAGGCTTGGCCCGGAGCTCCTGCGGATGCCTGGGCTCAGAGGATGTCAGTTACCTCAGCCTGCCTCCTGCAGTCTGAGCTCAACTGCTATATTTGGTTATCCTATGGGTGTTTGTTGTCGGCTTGGAATGTCAGCCCCGGAGGGCGAAGGAGCCGTCTGACTTGGTCCCTAGGCTTGCTGCATGCAGGTAACTACTTACGTCCACTGGGCTTGCTGGCTCTGCTGCAGAGGCTTAGGCTCTTGAACACAGAGTTGAGAGGTGCCCTGTTTAATCCAGCCTCCCTCCTCCCCAATTACAGATGAGGAAGCCGAGGCCTATCAGTTAAGTCCAAAGGCTAGACAGCCACGTCGGGGTGTTCCAGTGGGTGTTTGTTTTGGATATGTTAGACCCGAAAGCTTACGGCTTTAGGTGCACAGGGAGACCTTGGTCTTTTTAAGCCAAGGTCTTTCCCAGGTCTCAGTTTGTCTGAGGCAGCACCCATTCAGTAGTTGAAGGCTAGGTAAGAATTGAGACAAAAGGTGGGTCTAGTGGAGGAGAGAACGAGGCTGATAACTTTGCACAGCCCTGCCTCACTTAAATTCAATTCACTTGCAAGTCAAGACATCACCCTCCCGACGTCATTGGTCTTCTTGGAGAACACAAGACTAGAAAGCTGACAAGATCCCTTCCAGCTACTAAATTCTGTAATTCTGCAGGAGCAAGTCCCTCTCGCTTCCTGGCCCTGGCCACCCCGATGGAATCTGGACCATGGAGGGCCTGACGGAGTCCCCGAATACCATTGCTCAGCCTTCCCTTCCCCTGTTCTTGGTTAGATATTAACCTACTCCCATCCCTACTTCTGTGGGAGGGACCTTAGAATCCATATGCCATTTGGACCCTCAGACCCACTCTGCTCTTCCCCGGGGTGGTCACCCAGCCCCATCCTCTCCCCTGCGTTCCGGCTGTCCTGCAGATAAACCTCGGCTACTCTAACCACATTGTTTAAATGAGCAAGAAGTTACCTGTTACCATCCTTCTGGAGATGGAGATGGAGAACTGCCTGGTCTTCCCATCCGCTTTGTTACTTAGCCCTCACATCCTCTGGGTCTTACCATCTATCTTGCTGATATGCCATCCTTACCCACAGGCACTGCCATCTGACCTGGCAGTTTCCCTTCAGGACCCTGGGCCTTGGCATTCACCCAGTAGCTTAACACTCCTTCGATGTGTGATTTCTTCCAGTTAGAGCATGAGCTCTTTGAGGGAAAGATCTATCCTGATTTGTACTTGTGTCCCTAGAGTAAGGCCCTAATGCATTTTCCTTCCTTCCTTCCTTCCTTTCCTTCCTTTCCTTCCTTTCCTTCCTTCCTTCCTTCCTTCCTTCCTTCCTTCCTTCCTTCCTTCCTTCCTTCCTTCCTTCCTTCCTTCCTTCAGTAATGACTCTGATTCTGCAAAATGCCTTACCCAGTCAGGACCATATGCTGATAGCTGTGTGTAGGTAGGAGGAGATCCGGGATGATGAACTCCGATCCTCTGACTCCATTTTACCATGCTGCACTTTTTTTCCCCCTGGAGGCAGTTGGAATTGTGACTTGCCGCTTAAGTCACTTAACTTGCCCAAGGTCACACAGCTAGCAAGTATCTGAGGCAAATTTGAACTCAGGTCCTCCTGACTCCAGGGCCTGTGCTCTATCCACTGTGCCCCACCCTACTCTTCACACTGCCCTTTAAGTGTTATGGTGTGATGGAAGCAGCATTGAACCTGGAGTTCAAGGATGTAGATTCCAAAATTTGGCTGTGTAACCTTGTTCCATTAGATGACATCTCTAAGCCTCAATATCCCCTTATGTAAAATCTTATAGTTTAAAAGAAAACCTTTGGGGCGGGTAGGTGGTGCAGTGAATAGAGCACCAGCCCTGGAGTCAGGAGGACCCGAGTTCAAATTCGGCCTCAGACACATAACACTTACTAGCCATGTGACCTTGGGCAAATCACTTAACCCCAATTGCCCCGCCCTCCCCCTCCAAAATGTTTTCCAATAATTCTTTGGTCATGGAAAAAGTGAGACTATGTGGCTTAGTGGTTAGAGAACCAGCCTTGAAGCCAAGGACTCAGTTTCTAGTTCTGCATCTGACACGTCCTAGTTGTGTGTCCCTGAGCCTCTCAGTGCTCGAGGCTCCTCTGAAAGACAGTAAATTACAGAAAAGATGTTGACTTACTGGGTAGAAGATTTCATTGCTTGGGAGTTTCCTGCATCGGTCAAATCACAAGTCAATAATACCTGCATTTGCAGCTTCACTGGACTGGGGATGGTTTATTTTGGCCAGACCTATGATTTTATTTGTGTGTGTAACTCCTGATAAGGACACTCCCTTTACCAATGCAGACCAGCTCCTGCTCTGCAGTTTATAGGCATGGCCCCCAGGGCACTGAGAGGTGAGAGGACTTGTCCAGGGTCACTAACCATTATGTGCCAGAAGCAGACTTAAATCCAAACTTAAAACTACCTGACTCTGAGGTAGTTTCTCTATCTTGAGCAGTTTTGATTTGCAAAAGCTTCATTGCTCCTCAAAAGGACCAAGTTGCAAAAAAAAATTCATTGATTGTACTATCCAAGTAATAGATATGTTTATCTGAGAACCAGATTTGAATCATTTACCTTTCAGACTTTTATTAAAAAAAAGAAAACACCTCTAACAAAATGACCAAATATAGTATTTCCAACACAGTATTGAAAGGTAACTACATAGACCAAGTTATAACACAAAATAGGCACCTCGAATGCTAACCTTTCATCACAAAGTCTTAACTTCTACCAACCACCACTTAATCTAATCTTGGGTTTATCCCTAGATTTGCTCAGGAAGTTTTGCTTCGAGCTTGTCCTGAATCCTAATTTTATAGTCACAGGTCCTGCGGTCTGTGGTTTTCTCTCAAATTTTGGGCATCAAAGAGGCCTCTGGGCTGTTCCTGCCATCACACCAGCATTTTCTTATCCTGAAAATGAATTATAGATGAAACATATGGCTTTTGCTTTCCTAGCACTGGTTTTGGAGAAATTTAGCACTGCAGGGCAGAGGCTAAGTGCTCCCAGCACTGTCTGCCCAGGTAAAATATAGCATGTCTGATCTCTCTTCCATATGATAATCCTTTAGAATCATAGGTTCCCAAAATGGGCAATACCAGCACTGGAACTATCCAAGCGGGTAGTAGTAGCCTCAGATATAATTGGGGGACACTGAATAAAAATAAAGGGGTAGTGGAAGCATAAGGAAAGAAAAGAAAATTTTGAAAAACCATTTGTACATATTTCATCTGTTGTATAACAGTTAAAGTTGTAGTGACTACATTATTTTTACAAATAAAAACACAAAATGCAAGTTATAATTTATCAGTGGTCAAGTTCGCTGACAGGTCTTAACACGCAAGTGTTGGCAGGTAAGTATGTGGTGCTTTGTTGGGAAGTCTGGCATGTGTTGACAGGAATATGTGTGTGTGATGACTTGTCTACAATACAATACTATATAGTTACATGACACAATATAGTATCATCAAAATTTCAATGCAGGGAAAAAGCCACACATTTAAAATAAATCATTAAATTTAAGATGAGTCATTTTTAAAAACTCATCTTTTTTTAAAATGATGCAAATTTCAAAAAAACCACTAAAGGGTTAAGGAAAATAGCTTTCCAGGGGGCATTGAGTAATTTTCTTCCGAAGGGGGCAGAAGACCAGATAAGTTTGGGAACCTCTACTTTAGATACTTGAAGGTAGCAATCAGATTTCTCTTCTCCTCTCCACTCCCCAGTCTGAATCCCTAGTCTCCTGAGTTCCAAGGCTAAATATTTCTATTTCACAGGTTGTAGTATCATAGATCTAAAGACTGTAGAATCCTTTTGCTCCAACTTCCTTTTATAATAGATGAGGAAACCAAGGCCCAAGAAGTTTAAGTGACCTGTCCAAGGTTGTAGTAAATGTCAGAGGAACAGTATCTGAACTTAGGTCAGCATCAGGGACTCCAGCTGGGCAAGAGTGAGGGTGACAGGGCAGTTAAAAGGTCAGGGTGCAGAGGGGCAATGCTAGGACTCTAGGCATCCATGAGTAGAACACATGGGAGCCAGCAGAGATAGAAAATCTCTAGGCACCATAGTTTTACTCAGATTGGGTCTAGAACGGGAGAGATCAGAGTTGATGAAGATGACTTTGATGAGGAAGGGTGGCAAAGATAAACTCTGATACAAGGGCAGAGATTAAATGTTCTCTCTATCGTTTTTGTTTTTGAAGAGGAAAGAAGGTGTAATGGAAAGAGTCCAGGACCGGGAATCATGAGACCTAAATTCCAGGCCCTGGCCTGTAACTCATTTATCATGTATTCTTGGGCAAGCCCTTTCCTCTTCTCTGTGAGATGGAGTCAAGACAATAAGCGTTCATTAGTTCCTTTACTAGGTGCCAGGGTTGTGCTAAGCTCTAGGGACACATAGCTCCTGTCCCAAAGCCCATTGAGACAGGACCCTCCCCTTCCTATCGGAGATGATGGCGCCTGGCTGACACCTGAGGCTCTCACCCCTTTGCAACTCTGCCTCCCTACACTGTACGCAGCAGCGCAGTGCCTTCATCTTTACCAATGGACTTTGGGGCAGGGTTAGACAGAGAAAGGATAGATAGATGGATAAGTAAGTAACTATAGAGATAGATACACACAATATCTATATATCTATATATCCTCTCTCTCATCTATTATCTATCTAACATCTATCTCTCTCTCTCTCTTTTTCTCTCTATCATCTATCTATCTGTCTGTCTATCTGTCTGTCTGTCTGTCTGTCTGTCTGTCTATCTATCTATCTAATCTATGTTCCTTCCCTCCAGGAACTTAACATCCGTATGAGAATTCAGCGCAGACAAGGGATCAAGAATAGGAAAGTACAAGTACCGGGATACGGTGGCAAAATGTGGAGAATGAAAATTGGCTGATCTGGGGTCTTCCTCAAAATGGAAGTTCCAAGAGGACCTTCCCAAGGGGACAAGGGAAGAGGGAGAAGGCAGCTGAAGCCCAGGGACAATGATCCACTCCGAGTCATGAAGGTCTTGTGCAGAACTCACATTTTTTTTCCCTAGGATTCTAAGATCTTGTCCTGAGGTTCTTGCTCTGATCCTCTGTGCTCTCCGGGGCCTTTCCAGTGGTGCTGTTTTATGAGGCAATGATTCATATCCCTGCTGTGGGAGAAGAAGGAGGGAGGTGAGCTGGGGTCACAGGTATGCAGCCCTTTGCAGCCCGAGGGCAAGGTTTTTTGGGATCTTTGTGTACCTCATTACCTACCAGGTTTGGAGAGTTGTCTTGACTTAACTTCCGGGTGGTTTAGCTGTGTCTGCAAACCTAGTGTAGAAACTGCCCTTCAGGTCAGTCTCTTACCCGTCCAAAGTCCATATTTTCCATTGTATTACTAATAGGGAACAAGACATGCTGTGATTCCAAACAGAAGCCAACTGCTTCCTAGGACTTTGGGGCTGCATGCTCAGCATAAGATATCAGCAGGACAGCTGATAAAGTTCTGAGTCTGGAGTCAGAAGGTCTGAGTTCAAATCCTGACTTTGCCTCTTACTATTTACTTGTATGTCCTTAGACAGGTCACTTGGGTCTCAGTTTCCTGATTTTTAAAATGAAGGAGTTGAATGAAATGACCTCTAAGGTCCTTCCAACTCTATAATCCTACGATTCACCTACACAGTGTGGCAGCTAAAACACTATTTCCGTCTACATTAATAGAGAGGCACAGTGTTAAGAAAGAAGAACTAAGTCATTTCACCATTTTCAGCCCTGTCCGATCTCATCTCATACGTCTCAGCAGTAAGGCTAGGAAGGACCTGGTAGGGTGGGGTGATAGAGAGGGATGTTTTAGGAAATGTAGGTGGTATAAAAACAAAATGTATTTTTTTTTTTTTTTGCTTTTTGGAGGGCAGTTGGGGTTAAGTGACTTGCCCAAGGTCACAGGGCTAGTTTTTTGTGTTAAGTGTCTGAGGCGGGATTTGAACTCAGGTACTCCTGACTCCAGGGCCGGTACTCTACAAAATGTATTTTTTTAAATTATGGAATTACACTAGATAGACTGAGGTCTCTTCCAGCTACCCAGGATCTTCTTCTAAAGATGATGAGACAGAGACCTGGTGGGGTTGTTCAGTTGTGTCAGACTCTTCCTGACCCCATTTGAGCTTTTCTTGACAAAGATACTAAAGTGATTTGCCATTTCTTTCTCCAGCTTATTTTATAAGATGAGGAAACTGAGGTAAACAGGGTTAAGTGACTTGCTCAGGGTCACACAGCTTGTAAGTGTCTGAGGCCAGATTTGAACTCAGGAAGATGAGTTCTCTTGACTCTAGAATCGACATTCTATCCACTGTGCCAAAGATTTACTTTTGGAAAGTTTTGATTATTAAAATTCTCATATTAAACCAAAATGTGCCTCTCTATAACTTCTACCCTTTCCTCTACCTCTGTCTTTTCTGGGGCCAAGGATGACCAGTCAAATAAATCCCAGGTCCACATAACAGCCCTTCAGATACTTGAAGTCAGTGACCCTATTCCCCCTAAGTCTTCTCCAGGCTAAACATCCTTGATTACTTCAAATAATCCTCATGAGGCATAATTTTGAATTCCCTCCCCACACTGGCCGCCTTCCTCTGGATGCCCTTTGGCTTCTCAGTGACCCTCTGAAAGCCGAGTGACCAGAACAGGATGCAACACTTCCCCTGACAGTCTGACGAGCCGACTTCCTCACTTCCCTCATTCTTGAGGATTCTTGATTCTTTCATCGATTCCTCCCAAGTTCACATTAGCTATTTTTGGCTGCTGTGAAGCCCTGTGGACTCATAGTAACCTTGCAATCTCCTAAAACTCTCGTCTTTACACACGGACTGTACTATTTGTCTAGCGATACATGGGGACATACTCTATTTGTGTGGTTTATTTGAACCTGGCTTGGTTTTTTTTGAGGGGGAAAGGCAAAGGAATTGGGGTTAAGTGATTTGCCCAAGGTTATATGGCTACAAAGTGTTAAGTGTCGGATTTGAACTCAGGTCCTCCTGACTCCAGGGCCGGTCCTCTATTCACTGCACCACCTAGCTCTCCTGAGCCTATCTATTTCTAATAATGACTATTAATTCACGTTATTAGATCTCACCTATCATTCTAGCCCAGGGGTAGGGAACCTGTGACCTTGAGGCCACATCAAGGCTGCAGGCTCCCCACCCCTGTTCTAACCTGTCATCTAAGATGTTGCCCAGCCTTCTCTTCTTTGTGTCATCTGCCCCCCCCATAAATAAAATAAAAATGTACTTGCCATTTATTCAACTTAGTTTATTTCAATTCACCAAATATTTCAGACAAAAATGTTAGGCACTGTGCCAGGCACTGAGTCTATGAAGACAAAAATGAGAGTCTCTGCCTTTAAGGAGTTTACATTCTACTGGAAGCATACATGCACAAAAATAAGTAAATATAAAAAGCATGTTCGAGATAATACAAAGTAATTTCAAGAGGGGTAAAGTTCCAAGAAGGAGGAGGATGGGGAAAGGCCTTGTGGCACTTAGGGGTGGGAGCTGATCCAGGCTTAGACGAAATCTCTACATTCTGCAAGGCAGAGGTAAGGAGACTGGGCACCCAAGACAAAGGGGACCACTGGTGCAAAGGGACAAGAGACAGAATGCCAGCTAACAAGCCAGTCTGACCAGACTGGGGGACTTGTGAAGGGAAACAGTCTGAAATAAAATGGAGAAGATAGGCGTGAAGCCGCATTTAAATTTAAATACCAAACTGAGGGGTTTACATTTTATTCTAAAGGCAATAGGGAGCTATTGAAGATTTTTCCGAGGGGAAAGAGACACAGTCAGATCTGTGTTTCAGGAATATTGGTTTGGTGGCTACATAAAGGATGAGTTAGGTAGAGTGAGCCTGGAGACAGAGAGACTGACTAGGAAACTGTTGCAGTAGTCTGGGTAAGAGGTGGAGGCTTAAATTGGAGTAGACTCACGGTGAGGGGATGGAATAGAAAGGTATTGTGCAAGTCGGACTGAAAAGATTTGACAACCTGGAAATGCTTGCGTGAACTGATGCAAGTAAAGTGAGCAGAGCCAGGAGAACATTGTACAGAGTAACAGCAACATTGTGCAATGACCAGCTTTGATAGACTTGGCTCTTCTCAGCAATGCAAGGATCCAAGACAATTCCAAAGGACTCATGATGGAAAATGCTATCCACATCCAGGGAAAGAATTATGGACTCTGAATGCAGATCGAAGCAGACTGTTTTCTCTCTTTTTTTCCCCCTTTTTCATGGTTCCCCCCCTTTTTTGTTTTGCTTTTTGGAGGGGGGAAGGCAGGACAATTGGGGTTAAGTGACTTGTCCAAGGTCACACAGCTAGTAAGTGTTACATGTCTAAGGCAGGATTTGAACTCAGGTTCTCCCGACTCCAAGGCCGATGCTCTATTCACTACGCCACCCAGCCACCCCTGGCTTTTCCCTTTTGTTCTGATTCTTCTTTCACATGACTAAAGTGAAAATACATTTAATATGATTGTGCATGGTATATTAGATTGCATGCCATCTTGGGGAGGCAGGAGAGGGGGGAATTTTGTAATTCACAGTCTTATAAAAGTGAATATTGAAAACTATCTTGACATGTAATTGAAGAAAGTAAAACACTATTAAGTGGGAGAAAGAAAGAAAAGATTGGATAAGTGGTTAGATATGGGGATTGAGGTAAGAAGGAAGAGCCAAGGATGATGAAGGGTACAAATCTGAGCAAATGGAATCATGGTTGTAGCATCCATAGAAATGGGGAAATGTGTGGAAAGGATGTGTGTGGGTGGAAATAGAATGGATTCCACTTTGGACATGTTAAGTCTGAGGTGTTTACACATCCAGTAAGGAGCTGGTCATGTAGATAGGAGCTCAGTAGACAGAGGAGGTCAATGTGTTCAGAGCTGGTATTCATCATCATAAAGACAATAATTGAGCTTATGTGGCAAAGACTTGCAAACGGAGGGGGTCCCCATCAACTGAGAAACAGCTACACAAATTGCAATGTAGGAATGTAGAGGAATATGGTTGTGCTATGAGTAATGATGAAGGGGACGGTTTCAGAGAAACCCGGGAAGACTCATATGAACTGACGCAGAGTAAAGCAAGGAGGAACAGGAGAACAATCTGTTTTCAAGTCAATCAATAAACATTTATTAATCACTCTTTACATGCCGGTTATTGTTCTAACTGCTGAGGATGGAAAAGAAGGCGAAAGACCTCTTACCCTCAAGGAGCTCACAATCCAATG
>JAQQSW010005761.1:0-14106 GCA_028646575.1 Pseudocheirus occidentalis | reverse complement strand
AAGAAGAAGAAGGAGGAGGAGAAGAAGAAGAAGAAGGAGAAGGAAGAAGAAGGAGAAGGAAGAAGAAGAAGAAGGAGGAGGAGAAGAAGAAGAAGGAGAAGGAAGAAGAAGGAGAAGGAAGAAGAAGAAGGAGAAGAAGAAGAAGGAAGAAGAAGAAAGAAGGAAGAAGAAGGAAGGAAGGAAGAAGAAGGAAGAAGAAGAAAAGAAGGAAGAAGAAGAAAAGAAGGAAGAAGAAGGAAGAAGAAGGAAGAAGAAAAAGAAGAAGAAGAAGAAGAAGAAGGAAGGAGAAGGAGAAGGAGAAGGAGAAGGAGAAGGAGAAGAAAAACCACCAGAATGCAGAGCCAGGGTTCCTGACTCCCAGACTAGTCCTTGTTTCCCTCAATTACCCAGTTATGGTTATTCTTTTTCTCTTTGAAGGCTATACAGCGTCCTTCCTCTGCCATGAAATCTCTATTTGGTCTCAGGTAAGTCACTTTACTTACCTCATCTGCAAAATAGAGTGGTCGGAGGAAACAGCCTCCCAAGTCCCTTCCAGTTCTAAAACTGATTCTAAGCACTTAAGCGTTGTAAATATAGTGGACGCTAAAGACATGGCAAAGTTCAGAGGTGTCTCTATGGTTCAAAATCACCATGTTTATGGCATAGGAGTGAAGTTTACAAAATTGTCCTCTCTTGAAATGAACTGTGATATGTTTTTGATTTCTCTATTTAAAATCTGTTTGCTCATATTAAAAGCGTTTTCTTCTTCTTTTTCATCAAGAAAACAAAGAAATTTTCCTGTTAGCAAACTGTTCCATCAGTCACACAAGGTGGTTGGGTTAGGTAGTAAGGTGTAAAGAGAAGAAAAGTCAGTTGATCACAGGGTGATAAGGAGAAAAGAGGCATTCAAAGCATGGGAAAATACATTATCCTTTAGAATTTATCACAGAAGAGCAATGATGCATGTACCATTCTTACTGGAAACCCGTGGATCCCTGTGCTAGGTTCTGGTTTATTGATAATCAGGTTAATTAAAGTTCAGTCAAAAGAACAATCTTTTCATGTAGCCTAGTAAGGAGTAGCAAAAAACCGATCATCCTCTAACTCACTGGCCCCTTCACCATATTCTGCTTTTCTTGGCTCCATCAGCCATTCTTCTTCTAGATTGTATTATTTTTTACTGTCGATTTTTAAAAACCTCTTGGTAAATGGATGATTTTTCTCTCTGCATTTCTCTTGAGAACTGGCAAAAAGCAATGTGTAGTAAGAAGAGCATAGGCCACAGAGTCGAAGACCTTGATTCAAGGCCTGGCTCGGACGGACTGTAGTTGGAGGAGCTGGAGGCAGCACGGAACAAGAGAAAATGATCTTGATTTGTAGTCAGAGGACCTGGGTTGAAATTCTGGCACTATTAGACGTGTAGCATGATCGTGGACAGATTACTTTAAGCACTCTTGCTCTACCTTATCTGTAGAATGGGAATAAGAATGTCTGCACTATTTCTCTTATAGACTGTAGAGAAGAAAATATTTTGTAAACCCCATATATGTGGTATGATCACACACACATATATACATAGATATATATGTGTATGTGTGTGTATATATTTACATACATAGGTGGCTGTGTACAAAATACATAAGTGTCTTAATATTATTCAACAGAATTCTTGGGTTCTGTGGATGACACCAATTTGTGTAACTTTCATAGGATTCTCTGTAAAGAATATAAACTTCCTGAGGATAGGGGCTGTTTTGTTTTTGTCTTTATACTTTTAGTGCCTAGCCCTAGACCATAACAGGAACTTAAAATAACTTGTTGAATTGAACTGAACTGAATTTACAAACATTTCACTGTTATATTTTGGATATGATACTAAAATCTCACTAACTGTATGCATTGAGGAAGTAGCCAACATCAATCATTGGTAGTTCTTAGGTAGTAAAATGTTACATGAGGCACTTGCAATAAAGAGCCTTCAATTTATTCCCTAATTGAATAATAAAAACTGATTATGCTTCATTCACCAAGTGGTATAAAAAACATTGTTAAAATGGATGTCAGGACTATATTTAGATATGAGAATGTGACTGTCCAGAAATCCATAAATGTTCCTGCTATATTAAAAATGTTATAGCTAAGCAAAAGGTCTTGTATCAGGCAGGAATATCAAATCTATATTACTCTCCAGGACAGAGTCTTGTTTTAAAAATCAGAAGGAAACAGAGTAAGACTATCTCCTAAATTCACAGGAAAATTTTCATGAAGTCATATCAGATCTAATGATCATCACTCACTTCTGGTGACTCACGTTAAGAGGCAATGTGACCATAGGTGGCTCTTTCCCCCTAAGAGTGAGGAGGGAAGATATAGACAGTGACAGCCAGAATGACTGAAGTTCATAGGTGAGGTCTCTGACCACCAAAGGAACTGGACCAAGCTAAGTGAGCATCCAGATCTAGGTTATTTATAATTGGCATAGCTGAAGGTGTCTGTAATTTGTCTTCCCTAAATCAGTAAATTTGTAAATAATAACAGCTTCCTTTGTTTATCCTTGAGTACAAAACAAATGTTCAGGTGACTCACAATCTAAAGTCTTAGCAGAGCTGTTCAGCTCCTGGCTGGACCCTACGTGTGCCCTAGTATATCTTAAATCAAGGCCAAGAGGATCTGAAGGACAGCATCACAGACAGACTGATACATGCCCTGTTTTGATTTAAATATATTTCAACTAGGTAAGTTCCTTGTGAGTCAGCTACATCTACTTTAAATCCTGAACAGATCACAACATGAGGTTGATCTGCATTACAAGAGACTATGAACACCTGAGCAAGAAAGTGAAGCTGAAATTTTGAAAGAAAGCATGGATTATAACTCAGATAAACGTTCACTGTGGAGGTGGTCTTAGACTGGTTTCTGTTTGGACCCAGAGCAAGAAGCAGTGCATGCAGAGTCTGGGGGCCAACTGCAGCTTGATGACAGGAATAACCTGTTGGGTAGAGATGATGAAAAGCAGAATGATCGGCTTGGAGAAGCAAGTTCTCTCAGTAGCAGCTCAATGACCACTGCTGGGGACATTCTAATTGGGATTCTTTTGGTCTAGGGGTTGAGCTGCATGGAGTTCTTCCAACTTTCATCTTCAATAGCTGTTCTGCCTGTTCCCATATGGCAGAACTGGAAGCAATAGGAAAGGTTGGCAATGGCCGATTGGCAAATTTTAGCTTTGAGTCCCAGTGGTGAGGAAGCTGAGGCCTTTGAGGAAAAAGGCTGCTAACTTGGGAGTCAATGAATTCCCTATCAGTGTAGGTTTTCAGTAAGAATAACTGGCATTAAAAAAATAAAATAAATGAATGAATGAATGAATGAGTGAACGAATGAATGAATGAATAAATAAAACTTAAAAAACTAAAACCAAAAACAAACAAAAAAGAATAACTGGCTTTTCTATAGCTTAGGCTCTGCAAAGTGCTTCTACCTATATTAACCCATGCCATCTTTGTGAAAGCCCTGGGAGTAGAGGTGCTAGTAGGGCACAGATAGGTTGAGTGACTTGCCAGGTTCATGTAGTAAGTTCATGCAGGATTCAAACTAAGATCTTCCTGACTCCAATTCCCAGGCTGGATGGTGTTTGGCGGATAATTCCTTAGCTAGTTACTAATTGAACTAGATGGTATTTAAAGTCCCTTGCTACTCCAAGATTCTGTAAAACTTTGTATTTACATTACACACAATGCCAGTTGTCAAGATTTCCAATTAAGTCAATTATACTGGTATTTATTACAGTGGATTGCAGGGCACATGCCCTTAAAATTGCTGAAAAGTTCAGTACCAGTCTTAATTTATTTTTCTGAAAGAAGTAAAAGGTAGAATAGGCTTCAACTCAATTACTTTTAATTGTATCTTATGTCAGTAAAGTTTAAAACATGGGTTTCTAAACATGGAGACTGGACCTCTACATAATTTGATAAGATAAGCAGGGCAGAATATCCAGAGAAGAGGCTTTAAGGTCAAGCCTGAAGACAAAGGTTGGTCTTGAAAAGTGACAACTATTTGGAGTAAAAGTGAAAAAGTATGTAATTCCCTCTGCCAGAGAGAAGTTGAACTGTGGAAGGCACAGGGGCTTAAATTCCAAAGAGTTATAAGAGAAAATTAAAAGATAACCTGAAAATATGATCCTCTGAAGCTAAGGCTGCCTGGGATATTATAGATTGTCTTTACAACTGTCAACAGATATTTATGGAAAGTAGTCTTGTGTCCTTAGGAGGCATTTCACGTACTACATAGGGATTTTAGGTGTTTACACTGATACTATCAATATGGCGATAAGCTAGAACAGGAATACACTAACCTGATAAACTTTTAACTACTTGATGTGGCTGTACCTTTGGCTAGTTTAAATGGAAGTATAGTTTGAGCTGAGAAAAGTTTATATCTTCATGCTTCCCAGGCTTGAGTAAGAAATGGAGAATACATGACCGAAAATGCTATCCACGTCCAAAAAAAGAATTGTGGAGTCTGAACGCAGATGGAAGCATTCTCTTTGGTTTTTGGTGTTCTTTTGTTTTGTTCTGTTTCTCCTTTCTCATGGTTCTTCCTGTTCTTTACAACATGACTAATGTGAAAATGTTTAATATGAATATGTAGAGCCTACATCAGATTGCACACTGTCTTGGGAAAGGGGAAGGAGGGGGGAAGTTTAGAACTCAAAATCTTGTGGAAGAGAATGTTGAAAACTAAAAATAAATTACTTTTAAAAAAGAAATTGAGAGTAGCAACTACTATTATGAAACAGGAAATACAATTACATGACAATAAAAACAACACATATTTTTATTTAATAATTTTTACGTCACAAAACAGATCAGAAAAGTCAAAAAACATAAGAGAGGTCAGACTTCTTGGGAGAACAGGTAGATACTTAATGGAATACCCAGGGAGGAGGCTGCATTTTTCTAGTACAAGTTGAGGGAAAAGGATGCAGTGGCTTGCTGGCCTTGACAATCCTGACATACCACCATGGGCATGTGCCAAGTCCTCTGGGGCAGTGGTCCAGCTCTATCAAAATCAGGCTAATGAGAAGCTGCACGCAACTCAATAATGCTGATCACATATCAAGGTAAAATGTTAAGGAATTCAAATGTCTTTACTAGTTTTCTGGGAAAAGTGAAACATTTTTTGAGAGAGGAATCAATCTCCAGCTTTTATCCTCTGAGTCTAGTTTTTCAAACTGCCAGTAAGGTCCACGACAAACCCTAACATACAATTTAAGATTTGGCCATACATATAGAAAGTCTATCCTTAAGTATTATGGGCCTTTCCTAAAATATTTATCTTCCCTTCCCCCATGGCTTCTACTGAAAGAGAGTATTTTTATCTTCTGCCTGTTTGCATGGAGCAAATAAAAACCAAAAGAAAAGAAAAATATAAATTGGCTGGTAACTCCCCTCCCCCCCAAAAGTATAAACACTATGGAGAAAATACCAAAAGCCCTCATTGAAGTTCTCTTCCTGGAACTGTGACTAAGCAGTGGACAAGTTATTTAAATCCCTCAGAGAGTTGGTTTTCCCATGTGTAAATAGGTGGAGTGCAAGAAATGGTTATTAAAATCTCTTCTATCCTGGAGACTTCATATACTGTAATATTCTCAAGATTTGTTTTCTATTTCATGACACCTACTTTCCTCAAAAATCCCATTATATTGACTGAGGGACAAAATGCTAAATTTTAAGAAATCTTACAAGAAATTACTTGAAACTGCTTGCTGCCTAATAATCACTGCTACTGCAGAGCTTGGAGTCAGTATATCCCTTGAGCCCCAAGTTCTCTGGTTAAAGCTGATCTCACTAAATCCAGCACCAACAAGATTAGGGCCCAAGGCCAGGCAGAGGCAGGAGGAGATTGATGATCCACCTGGCTACTTAAGGAGGTGTTAACCAGATCAGGGTGGAAATGGAACAGGAGCAGCTTAAAGCTTTCCTACAGGTCAACAGTGAGACTGGGCCCATGAATGGCAGATGAAAGGAAGTGGGGGAGGGGGAGGGAAGGAGGGATATGAAAATCATTTTTCATTTTTGCCTGAGGTCCTGAAAATCTTCAAGAGATTACTAATGATCCAGAAGGGGTAAGGCCAGATAAAGAACTTGATTTTCCTCCACATTTTTCGTGGGCCACCTGAAATCCTTTGGCAGGCCACAGGTTGTGCAAGCCTGATGTAAATGTTCATTCCTTTCCCTCCAACTATTTTCTGATTGACTGAACTCACCAAAGTCCAACAATCCGAGGGCACAGCAGTTCCTGTGGGGCCAGTGTGGAGGAGAGGGAATATTTAGTGACATGTAACAATACACCAGATTCTCCAGCACTCCATCACCTCCATCACCTACCTCACGCCGACACCTCTTGGCTTCTCTGTGGATGTTGGTTTTTTTTTCCTTTTCCCCTATGTGAAGACTTCTAGAGGTGCATAACTATGCTAATCAATAAATCAAAAAATAAAAATAAAAGGTAAGCCTTTGCCAAAGTTGGTTTTAACGGTTCCCAAAATGTTGATATTTTCTCATGTGGATGCACATTAGATCCCAAGTCCCACAACTCCTTTTCCCAGCTATCCATGTGAGGTCTATGTAGGTCAGTACACATTTCACTGGAATCTACTCTAGAAATTCACCATGCTCACCTCCCATGGACTCTGAAATATTTTATACCTACTCCATAAGCCCGCAATAATGAATCAACCAACAAACATTTACTAAGTGCCCATTATGTACTAGGTGCTATTTCAGGAACTGTACTAAGAGCTGGGCATACAAAAGAGGCAAAAGAGAGTCCCTGAGCTCAAGGAGCCTACAATCTAACAAGGGAATCAGCATGCAAACAAACATCTACAAAGCAAGCTGTATACAGGATAAATAAGAGATAATTAAGAGAATAAAGGCCCTAGAATCAAGAGGTGTTGGGGAAGCCATCCAGGGATTTTAGCTGGGACTAAGAAGAAGCAAGGGAGGTGAGGAGCCAGAGTAGAGGGAGGGAGAGCATTCCAGGTATGGGGGCAACAACGACTTTACTTCACTCAGTAAATAACTCCTATACACAGTAATATATCACAAACATGCCTCCAGGGCCAGATCTCACACCGACTTGCCAACAAGAAAATCCAGGCAAAAGAATGTCCTGATATGCCTTTATAGATACCCTGGAGGAATAATCTCCCCGGATGTGGCAAACTCTAGCAACTACCCCTGCCCCCCTCCCCCCAGGATTCTCATTCTTAATAAAGAGCTACATTCTTGACAAAGATAACCGGCGGGGTTTCGTGTGACTTTAGGTGGGGGTTTTCTATAACAAACTTTATTAGTTATTGGGAAACTATGATGGCTGTGTGGTGACATTACGAAGAATATTCCTGTATTTTGAACTTTTTCTTAATAGAGGTATTATACTCAAATTTGGGTAGGATTTAGCAGATGCATTTTTGTAAATTTACGTATTGTGTATTTGTGTGTTATACATTATTTTATTGAAGTATTGCCTATTTTACTTATGCATGATACATTTAGGTATTTATATTTTATGTCTGTTATTTTTAGAAAATATAGGTTGCGATCTAGTATAACTTTCTTTAAAAAATTAATTTTCATGTGACCTATCACTGAAAGGTATTAGGAGGGAAAGCAAGGGAAAAAAAAGAGACCCATAAAAGGTTTTCTCCAATATCCAATACTTCTTACAAAAGGGAGTCAGTAGCTTAAGGTATTTCTTTTAATTTTCAAAGACATTGCAAAGGAAGTAGAGAGAGGGAAGCAAGAAGGAAAACAATCAGGTAAAGATCAAAAGGCAACAGAGGTAGAAGCAGAAGTGACATCTTTGGGGTAGGTACAACACACCACCTGGACAAGAGAGGTCCCACAGAAGAGGGATAGGGGCAGGGAGAGGGTGTCAATGATCTGCACATTGTGTTGAATTTTCTCTGCCAAAACAAAGGGAGCAGCGTATAAATGTATGTATGTATGTATGTATGTGTGTATGTATGGTGTGTGTGTATGTATTTCTCCGCCTGTCTTATTCATAGTTTCATTCTTCAAAAGGTGGAGGGTACAACAAGAGGAATTCGTACTCTGAACCTGATCATGCCCAACAAAGAGAAACTTGTGAACTAGAAATGATAGGAACTTGAGGGAGTAACTAAGTCTTAGAATTCCAGATAGAAGAGAAACAAGGCAAGCAATGTGACTTCCATTCTAGATTTGGAGAGAGTATAGGGGAAGTCAGTCAAGGAGGGTTGTCTAAATGAATCAATGTGGATGCACAAGGAACTCAATAACCAACTCAAGGTTTATAAAAGACAGATGCAGAATCTGGAAGCAGGGCAGTTGATGGAGTGTGAATCCAGACCTGTGACAATCTTCTAAGAATGCTTCAGAAGTGCTAAAGCAAGCATCACTGGCAGGGGTAAGTTAATGCCAACAGGAGTTTGTTTTTAAAGTTCTATTAGGGTGGGACAGAAAGAATAAAAGAGGGACTCGACTCCACTACTGGGCAGGGTAGAGAGCACAATAGTTATAGATGACTAAGAGAAGGTAGAACTACCCAAATCTTGTTTTTCTCCAAGGAGAAAATCTTTGAGAAGACAGAACAAAAATAGATAATAGACAGCTGAAACACAAGTAGGGAGAAAACACGAATCTACTTAGCTGCTCTTGTTCAAGTCAGCAGGCCCTAGGACCAGGGTACTTAAAGAAGGTGTGATTGCTGAATCACTATCAGTTTGATTTGAAAAATCAGAAAGGAGGGAAGGACTGCAGGACTGGAAAACAGCAAGTGTCCCAATTTTCCCCACAAGGGAAGAGGGTAGACTATGTAAATCCTAGTCCTGCGGGCTTGATTGGATTCCTGGAAAAATTCTGAAATATATTATTTAAAAAGATGATTGGTGAGATTCTAGAACAGGAAATAGTGATTCCAAAGTCAGAGCTGCTTTAACAACAGGTCCTGACAGATTAATTTCATTTCCCTCTTTGATGAGGTTTCTGTGACTCACAGGAATGCTTCACGTACAGTTTGCTTAGATGTTGGCTACACATTTTACCAAATCTCTTACCAAATCCTTGTAGGGGAGCTGAAGCCATGTGGGTAATGAGAAACCACAATTAGGAGACTGCTGAGGGGTGTCGCGGTTAGAAGGCTGGAGGCCCTGACCTCAAACCTGCCTCAGAGACTTTATGTACAATGCTGGTGAACCTCTGTCTCTTCCTTAGCTTTCTCACTGGCTAAATAGGAATGATAACAGAAGCCAATATCACAGGGCTGTCGTATGGATCAAATGAGAAAATATACATAAGGGGCTTTGCAAACAAATCAGACACCCCAGCTTAGGAATGACAATGATCAGGTGAAGGGTGTTCAGGAGGGTGAAAGTGCCTGAGTCTATGGCATGAAGAACAGTTGAAAGAACTGAGTCTCTTTAACCTGGAGAAGGAAAGATTCCAGGGGAACATGAGAGTGAATATATCATGTGTACTGTCATGGAGAGATTACTCTTGTTTGAACCCGAAAGGCAAAACCAAGAACAGTGGGTGGAAGTTGTAAAAAAGGACAATTTAGCAGAAAACAAACCAAACTTCCTCTGCCAGAACGACAAAAAAACAAAAAAAAAACAAAAAAACCCCACCTCCTTCAAATTAGAAATGGGCTTCATCTAAAGAGGTGGTTGTACTCCTTGTCCTTGGAAGTCTTCAAGCAGACCCTAGGTGACCATCTCTCAGGTGTGTCCTGCTTGGGATTCTTTTCAACAAAATCTCTCCCACATGCTGCCTTCTCTCTGCTCTGACCCCACTATGCTGCAGGCCCTTATCACCCCTTGCCTAGATTACTGAAATAGCTACTTCGGGTCTGCTTGTTTCAAGTCTCTACCCACTCAGTTCCATCTTCCATTCAACAGCTAAAAGTGATTTTCCTGAAGCACAGGTCTGACCATGCCACACACCCCCAATCCCTCCTCAATAAACTCTAGTGGCTCCTTACTGCCTCCAGTATCCAACATAAAATGCTGTTTGGCATTCAAAGACCTTCACCTTTCTCATCTTTATACCTCACTCCCTGACACACAGTCTTTGATCCAGTGGCACTGGCTTCCTGGCTGTTTCATGAACAAGACACTGTCCGCTCTGAACATTTTTCCTAGCTGTTCCTCAGGCCTTCTCCACTTCAACTACTGATCTTCCTAGTTTCCTTTAAACCCAAGTGAAAATCCCCCCCCTTCTACAGGAAGCTTTCCCCAAGGATCTTTCTTCCCTTGCTTATTCTATAATCTAATCCTATATACAGCTTGTTTTGGATATATTTGTTTGCATGTTTCTTTCCTCATTAGAATCTAAGCTTCTGGAGGGCACGCACGGCCTTTTTGTATCCCTAGCTCTTAACATAGTGCCTGGCCTGTAATAAAGGCCCTTAATAAAAATGAATCTATTTTTCACCTGTGGATTGGACTATATGACACCTGAGTGATTGCTTTTTTTTTTGTCCCAGTTTTCAAATTCTCTGATTTTGTGATTCTGCTTCCTCCTCATTTTGGGCTCTGATAGCTTCTGCTGTTACATATTCTTCCTCCTTTAGCCTTTTTTGTGCAGCTCTCACCTCTTCATGCCGTTAGTTTATCCAGATGGGGAATTTCCACTTAGAAACTTCTTCCACCAATGTAAATTGACCTCTTTCCTGAATCCGTGCTCTCAGGATGCTATTGCCTAGGGGCACTGAGGACATTGATGACTTTCCTAGTCTTGTGTTAGAGGAGTTACTTAAACTTACCTCTTCTACACTGTTCTAACATAGCCACCATGTTCATTCAACTGGAGGCTACTACAAAAAAGACACTCCTTCCGCTCTTCCAAACTGCTTATGCTACTGCGCTTTCCCTTCAGCTTCTTCCCCAACCAATCCAACCTGTTAGGGTGCTTCCCCCCACTCTACCCCCAACCTGACCTGCCTTGTAGCATTCTGTACCTTGTTTAGTTACATTCTAATTTCTACTGGAGTTGTATGTTGCTATCTTATCTGGCTTGCTAACTCTGATCCCCCACTGACTAATGCCTAATGAAGAGCTTTACACACAACAGGCAATGGATAAACTTTTGCTGTAAATACTTTTGTTAATGGCAAGGATCCGGTCTTCTGTTTTGGAACAATGCCCTCCATGCTGAGAACAGCTCAGTTTTAAGAATCTATAATGGCTCTTGCTGTGAGAAGTGTGGATTAGAGGACAGAAGGTCTTCCTAGGGGTCCACAAGAACAGCAACCACCTCTTGCCTCATGACATATTGGCCATATGACCTTGGGGAAACCTCTGAAATCTGTGTCACAGGCAGCTTTCTAAAACAAAATTAGAGAGGACCTCCAATTTTCATAAGTGGAAGATATCTTTATTCCCGAAGCTTCCAACATTGATGAAATCACAGGCTCAAACCAAAAGATGACTAAGTCTTGTCCAAAGTCTTCTGCCTATTTCTTTTTTGTTTTACATTTTAAACTTTTAATTTATTCAACACAAACCCAATGATCTAGTAGTAATAGCTAGCATTCACATAGCACTTTACAGTTTGCAAAGAACTCTACATATTTCTCATTTGGGCCTCACAGTCACCTTCTCAGAGAAGAGCCATTATTGTACTGATATACATTTTAAAGATGAAGAAACTATGATCAAGCGATTTCCCCTGGGGTCATATATACAACCAGCATCTAAGGCTGGATTAGAATTGAGGTCTTCCTGACTCCAAGTCCAGCGCTCTCTCTACTGTTCCTCCTAGCAGCCCAAGTTTTCTGTGTTTCTGATCCCAAGAAGGGGACTAAAGTTCATATATTTGGAATAAAGTCCAAGATTCATTAAAGAGAAAATATCAAATACATATATGTCTGGCAAAATCTGGCCAAATCCACAAAAGAATTAGTGGGTGGGGCCCTTCTTGCCAGCCTTTGCTGGAAGTTGGTGTTTTTTTCTTCACTGATGTGGTAACAATAGCCTCCTTGCAAAATGACCTTGATTTGGGAACTGGGAGAAACTTTCCACACCCATATAGGTTGTTCAAAAAGTATCTGCACAATGGTAGCAGCCCCAGATTTGGGGGACTTGGGACTGTTCTCTAGCTTGCCCATGTGCACAATCTTTTACAAAGCAGCAAATTTGAACGAGAGGTGAGCCATGAAGTAATCTAACAATGAAGAGAAAAGGTAGCGAGGTGGTTAAGTCAATAGATCATGGAGACAGGAAGAACCAAGTTCAAATCCAGCCTCAGACACTTGCCAGTTGTGTGACCCTGGGAAAGTCACTTAATCTCTGTCTGCCTAAATCCACTGGAGAAGAAAATGGCAAACCACTCCAGGGCCAAGAAAATCCCATGGACAGTGGTGTGGCTAAGAGTCGGACCTGACGGGGCGGCTAGGTGGCGTAGTGAATAGAGCACCGGCCCTGGAGTTAGGAGTACCTGAGTTCAAATCCGGCCTCAGACAATGAACGCAAAAAACTAGCTGTGTGACCTTGGGCAAGTTACTTAACCCCAACTGCCCTCCCAAAAAAAAAAAAAAAAAAAGAGTCGGACCTGACTGAACACTACCACCACTAGAGAGTAGAGAGCCTGGACCTGGCCTGAGTGGGTTAGAAAGATTATCTGCACCAGAGAAGTGCAAATCTCTACTGAGGTTTTCCATCATTCTTAATGTCTCTAGTTACACTATTCTGCTCAAGGGGTGGTGAGGTGGCCCAGTGAAGGAAGCACCAGGCCTGGAGTCAGGAGGACCTAACCTCAGACACATAATGCTTACTGTGTGACCTTGGGCAAGTCACTTAGCCCCAATTGCCCTGCCTTTCCCCCTCCAATCCCCCCCCCAAAATCTTCACACAAATCCACATTTGTTGGAATTTCTCAACCTGAGTTCCTTGAGACCCCAGGAAGGATCTTATACACCAGCCAGTTCACATGGCTGAAGGTCAAATAGTGGCCAAACTGAAGAAAATGCTTGTTTTGCAGCATTTGAATGAACTCATGGGATACAGACTGTCTCCATAGGAAAAGTTAGACAGGAGATTCTCTAGTCGTGTGTTGGACGCAGTATTTGTAGGGTCTGGTGCAGCAGGGTTCTGTATGTTCAGTCTGATGCAGATGGAGATAGTTGAGTTAGATTTTGCTATTCAGTCTACAGCTTTTGTTATGTCTGCAGTGGAATGGTGGATAATTTGGTCAAGAAGCACATCCTGATGACCAGGTTATTTTCGTCCAGAAAGAGCCTCATGGCTCATCTACACAGGCTTAAACTGTGGTAGCATTTCTAGGAGTAAAGGTGATTATAACGCCCATCTTCAAGAAACCAGTATTCATTCACCCTGCCAGCAGGCACAGTGCTAGTACTCTGGTGGGCATCCTATGGAGACAGCTGGAGATAATTTGATGGGAGGAATGATAAGAGTCCTGGGCTTCTATCAAATGAAATCCACTGGCATTGCCCTTGCACACTGCTGCCAGCCAGAGGTGGGCATGAAGGTGGCAGGGGCTGGCGAGGAGCTCATCTTCCCAAATGGGTGTTCACTTCCATGGCAATCTACTGGAAAGTTTTCTCACACATGTGGATCTTATCGACAGCTGTAACAATTGGCTTCACATACTGTGGGTCAAGCACACACACTCTCTCAGGTCTGCCCTTTTTTGGAGATGTCTCCTTCACACTCACCCGCTCCTCCTGCACAATCTGAAATAAATGGAATCAGCAGGAGCACCACGGCTCCAAAGACATCTCTCTCCCTTGTGGAAGCTTGAGACCAGTAAGTATTTCATCACCAGCCTAGCCAAACCAGATTTTAATCTCTATTATAAAGCAGCGGTCCTGAAAACTGCCTGGTACTGGCTAAGGAACAGAGGAGTGGATCAATGGAATAGACTGGGTACTAAAGACTCAGCAATCAATGACTATAGTAATATACTGTTTGATAAGCCCAAAGATCCCAGTTTCTGGGTTAAGAATTCACTATTTGACAAAAACTGCTGGGAAAATTGGAATATAGTATGGCGGAAACTGGGCATAGACCATTATCTAATGCCATACACCAAAGTCAAGTCTAAATGGATGCATGATCTAGATATA
>JAQQSW010005759.1:0-14107 GCA_028646575.1 Pseudocheirus occidentalis | reverse complement strand
AGCATCACTGAGGAGCCAAATCCCTAATCTGTCTGTCTCTAAAATTCTCCTGCTTATAAGCACTGGCCTTCTCCCAAGTCAACAGGGGAGTGTCTCAGCCAATAGCATTCTTCCAAGTCGCAGGGGAATGAATTCACACCTTTTCACCAATGGACAGAGTTCTATACTTAGCCCTAAGTTACTAGGTGCTACTTAACCCTAAGTATATGATCTACTTAGCCCTAATTATCTGATCTACTTAGCCCTAAATATCAAACAAACTGTTTACCATTACAGGTACCTATGATTTTTAGGTTGTGTCTACACATCCTGTCTTAAAGATTAGTATATTTTACTTGCATAAAGGGTCTATTTTCATTCCAAAATTTTTTTGGCTACTCTTCTAACTTGTCTTTTACTTGTGTGATTGCATTCCCATTGTTTTATTCTCTCCTTTCCTTCATTGGTGAATATTGCCATTGTAGATAGAAGTTTGTTTATTCTTTTAATTATTTTTTGCCATAAAGAATATAAATTCTACTTTCATAATTCTCATTTTTCTTTTAAACCATTCAGGAAATTATTGTAGTCCCAAGTTTTTCTCACATTCCACAAGGTTCTTTGTCTCATTAAGTATTAGATCATTTTCTCTTATTTTGCAATATTTGTTCATAGATTCCTGAACTCATTTACTGGATAAGAAACCTTATTTCCTTGTGCTGTTACTGTTTTTATCCTCTTTGTTTATGTTCAAATTTTTTAGATTTCTTCTTTCTGAAAACTTTGGTACTGTCCGTCTTTCTCTCCTTCCATTTTACTTAATACTCACTCCATGATGCTGTAGTAGACCGGACTTTCAGGGGCCTTGGCCTCATTAACAAAATGCTCCTCACTTCTACAAGGTCACTAGGCAGATATTGTAGGAAGAGTATAATCTTGTTGGGTGAATGCTATCTTTGGTTCTGTGAATATCTAAAAGAAGTACAGGGTAACTAATTTGCAAGTCTTGTTTTTGACTCCCTGTTTGCTTGTGCCTCTAGATGTGGTCCTAGGAGAAAGTCCTTATGCATAATTAGCTTTGGGCCAGGGTAAGGAAGTTATTGTTTCCCAAAGAGGGTCTTTGTATTCAGGTTACATAAAAATCTCTGCTAAAGGGAATATAAGCCCTCTGATTTGCTTGTATCTTTGGCTCTGTATGAAATGGTTCTGTAATAAACAGACTATGGAATACATCCCCATCTCTCTTCCTCTTTCCCTTTTTCAGCTCTCTCTCTCACTGTCTCTCTCTCAATGTCTCTCTGTCTCTCTGTCTCTCTGTCTCTCTGTCTCTCTCTCTCTCTCTCTCTCTCTCTCTCTCTCTCTCTCTCTCTCTCTTTTCCTTTATTCAGCTGGTAGTCAGGCCATACAACTCTGCTGGCAGCAGCATGATGCCTTCCCCTCTGATTGTGGTTTCCTTAGAGCTGAATCTCAAAGTGTCTCAGCCTCTTCAAAAATTAGGCAATTTACAATTCATCAGCCTAGACCTCTGCCCTGATACTTAGGTGGTCAGAAATGGTCCCAACTGTATATTGTGCTGTTTATCTCACTTTTTTCCCCCAATACACACAGTGAACCATACTGGTGACTTATTTTATTTCCTATATTTCTCAGTTCTCTGGCCAGGCACTTTCAGTTCAGAACTTTGCAGCAGCAATATTACTTCTGGTTATAGCACTTGGAAGAACTTTGGTACTTAAGTACATAGTGGCCAAGCTGCCTAAAGAGACTCAAGAAAACTTTTGCAGTCTAAAGCTGGATTTTACAAAGCACTGGAAAGAAGAAAGAAGGACAGGATTATATGGAAGCATTTTGATATAAATGTGTAATGTACTTGGGTATGCTAGTGCAACCTCAGTGCCAGAAATGTGGGAGGTGTGAGAGGGGTGCTGAGTAAGCTGCAGAGTCAGTAAGCATCAGTTAATGAGTTTCATGTTTTCTTTTATTTTTTTTAATAATCTTTTGGATTTTAGGTATCCCTGACCATAGAGGCAACTAATGTTGATTTGTCTTTGCTGCATAATTATTTGTTTTCAAGAGACTTGAGAGGTTGTGAGGATCAAAGAATACATCTATTCCACTATCATTGTTATTTACATGATCCAAAAGTGTAGCAAATTTTTTAAAAAAAAAGCTCTCTGATTTTCCAATCCATTGTAATAACTTTCTCTTGGCTCTTTTATGTGAGATAATTTATCCTATTCCATCTGTCCCTTTCTAGTTCTCCCAATATATTCCTCTCTCACTTCTTAATTTTATTCTTTATATAACATCCCTTCATATTCAACTCACCCAATGCCCTCTATGTATACATATGCACACATATACACAAATATATATAAATACACACCCACCTATATGTACATATATGTATATTTACACATATACTCATGTACATACATTCATACACACATACATATATATTACCTTCAACTATCCTCATACTAAGAAAAGTTTCATGAGGTACAAATATCATCTTTGCATGTAGGACTATAAAGAGTTCAGCTTCAACAAGTTAATTATGATTTATCTTTCATGTTTACCTTTTCATGCTTCTCTTGCTTCTTGTATTTGAAAGTCAAATTTTATGTATCACTCTGGTCTTTTCATCAATAATGCTGGAAAGTCTTCTATTTAATTGAATATCTATATTTTATCTTGAAGTATGATACTCAGTTTTGATGGATAGGTAATTATTTATTTTAATCCCAGCTCCTTTTACCTCTGGAAT
Source organism: Pseudocheirus occidentalis (assembly GCA_028646575.1). NCBI lineage: Eukaryota > Metazoa > Chordata > Mammalia > Diprotodontia > Pseudocheiridae > Pseudocheirus > Pseudocheirus occidentalis. Next base: position 11,361 of record JAQQSW010005759.1, on the reverse strand, counting down.
ATCATATTCCAAGCCCTTTGATCTCTTAAGATAGAAACTGATACATCTTGTGTTATCCTGATTGTGTTTCCACAATACTCAAACTGTTTCTTCCTACCTTCTTGTAATATTCTCTCCTTGACCTGTGATCTCTGGAATTTGGTTATAATATTCCTAGGAGTTTTCTTTTGGAGATCTTTTTCAAGAGGTGATAGGTGAATTCTTTTCATTTCTATTTCACCCTCTGTTTCTAGAATAACAGGACAGTTTTCTTTGATAATTTATTTAAATATTATGTCTAGGATCTTTTTTTGAACATGGTTTTCAGGTAGTCCAATGATTTTTAAATTATCCCTCCTGTATCTATTTTCCAGGTTAGTAGTTTTTTCAATGGGATATTACACAATGCCTTCTATTTTTTTCCATTCTTTTGTACCTGTTTTAAAATATCTTGTGCTCTCATAAAGTAATTAGCTTCAATTTACTCCATTCTAATTTTGAAGGAATCATTTTCTTCAGTGAGCTTTTGAAGTTCTTTTCCTATCTGGCCAATTCTGCTTTTTACAACATTATTCTCCTCACTTACTTTTTGGATTTCTTTTGTCATGTGACTTAGTCTATTGTTTTAAGTTATTTTCTTCAATATTTGTTAAGATCTCCTTTAGCAAGGTGTTGACTCATTTTTTCATGGTTTTCTTGCAACACTTTCATTTCTCTTCCCAATTTTCCCTATACTTCTCTTACTTGATTTCTCAGAATCCTTCTTGAACTCCTCCAGGGCCTCTGATCAATTCACATTTTTCTCAAAAACTTTTGATTCAGGAGTTTTGACTTTATTGTGTTCTTCTGGTTCTATGTTTTGATCCACTTTGTCACTAAAATATATAAAATATGTGTGTATATGTATATGTGTATGCGTGTATATGGATATATGTATATATGTGTATACATGTGTGCATGTACCTTTATTTATTTATTTATAGTCTGATCTCTCTTCCTCTGTTTGCTCTTCTTGCCGGCCAAATACCTGACTTTTGAGGTCTTTTCCATGGCAGAATTCTGTTTTCGAGTGGAAAGTGTCATTTCCCAAATTTCTGGGATTTTTTGCAGCTGTCGTCAGAGTTTCTTTTATGCACATGCCTCAGAACTGTGAGAAGGACTGCCTCTCCCCAATGTCAACAACTTCTGCCATGCCAGAAATCTTCACTCCAGGACCACTACCCAAGACTGAGACCCAGATCCAACAAGAGGAAAGCAAGAAAATACTGCCTCAGTGCGAGTAGAGAGATTCCTGGAATTGTCCTCTAGTCAGTTGCTTACTCCCCCCCACCAACATTGCGTCTAGAGTTTTGGAAATTGCCATAGTGGCAGCAGCAGCTATATTCATAGCCACCTCAACCTGCCAGAGTACAGGGGTCTGCCCTCACTCTTTTCTCACCCAGTTCCAACAGTTCCCCCACTGATCTTTAACCTTCTTTTTGCCGTTTATGGGTTGAGAAGTCTTGAAACTGCCAGAGATGCTAACTGTTTGATTCCCTGAAGTCTGTTCTGGCTGGTCTGTGCTGCTGCTCTGTGCCAGCCACCAAACAGGATTCTTCTCTGATCCCAGCCTGGTGCAATGGGCCCTTCTTTTGGGTTTGCCAGTCTGTCCTTGGCTGGTGATGTTTTTCATTCTGTCATTTTGTGTGTTTGTTAACTCTCAATTTTTTAGAGTCATTTCTTACACGTATTTGAGGTAATTGGGGATGAGCTCAAGTAAATTCTTGCTTTTACTCTGCCAACTTGTCTCCACCCTCCTAAGTGTAGCAATTTTTAAAAATAGTTGATAGGATGATGATAATGAGTGATTAAGAGAATACATTACTATACAAATCCTAGTTTCATTTTGTTTTCTCTACCAAACAGTATGATCTTCACGTTTGGAAACCAAAAATGTTAACAGGGAATTGAAATTCAAAAACTAAAGAGATAAATATGATAATTAGATAATGTAGAACAGGGCTTCTTAAACTTTCTACATGTGACCCCTCTTCATGCAATAAATTTTTACATAAACCACGGTATACCTGTGTGTGTGTATGTAGGTGTGTATATGTGTATGTGTGTATATATATGCATATATACATTTATACATATATATAAACACATACCTATATTGATAATAATTCATAAAGAAATTTATTTTAAAGCAATTTTGGTATTGATATGATTTGACCATTTATTAAAGACAAAAGCAAATTTGCATTCTAATGAGACAAATGTGCTTATTAAATCTTGGAAGAATATTTGATACTGAAGAATGGAGAGGACCTTCAAAATGTTTTAGAGTTGATTAATCTTTTGATTTTACAATTATCAACTGAAAATGCTGCTTTGCATAAATGAAGGGTATAAAATGGCAGAAGTATTTTTAGGGCCATTTTAGAAATTGTTTGAAATTCTCTCTTAATCCCAAACCAAAATTCATTTAATGTTTTTTTCAGGAAACTCAAGTTTTAAACCCATGTTCTTAATAAATCAACAAAACCTTCTTGAATTTTTAATGACAGATGACTGGCATTTATTTCAATTGAGTATGATTTCTGAACCCTTCTTAGTTTTGGAATCAAAATTTGAAGGGAAGTATTTCTGAAACTGTATCTCTAGGAACTTAAGATGATCAATTATAACTCTTACAATTATTTGTGGAGGTTATTTTCAATTATAAAATCATCTATAGCTGTAAACATTACTAAGCAAACAATTTCTTCCCGTTTTACATATGTTAACTTTTTAGTGGAACTTTGAATTTTATCTTAACATGTTACAAATTTTTCCCATAAACAACATTTCTAAATCATTGAGTTTTCCTAAAATATCTGACAAGTAACATAGTTCTGAGAGCCGTAAGTCATTATGAAAAAAAAGTTTAAAAAATTGAATTTCTACTAAATCAAAAATATAAGAACTTTGTAGTTCAAATTCATCAATCTGTTTAAATTTTACCCTTTTGAAAGCCAATGTATTATATATATATTCAATGTATGTTCTTTTTCATGTCAATTTAGATGTACTACAACCTGATAGTGAAGACTCTGCCACACTGTCATCAGTATTTTTACCTCTTCTGTCTAAATTTAGTGACATATCCACAATAAAAAACATTTTGTCCTAGAATATAAATAAATATTGCCAATAATTTATCCAATAAATACTAGTTTTAGGTCATGAAATTATATATGTTTGGGCTTACTTTTAAAAATTGATGTTCACAGTTACACACATACAGTGGTGCTCATGCAGAAATCAAAGATCTTTTGCCTTTACTTGCTGTAATTAAATACTTTTGTTTCTATAAAGAAGGTGAAAACAGCAATTTTTAAAAATATCAAACATTCTAACATAATATAATCCAAAGGTGTACTAATTTGATACATGTAGAAGAATGATAAGAAAATATCAAAATTCTTTATTTTCCTTTATTCAACTATTATGTTTTTGTAAGAGCAGAAAACTTTGTGTATACAGGAAAAACAATGCAGTTCATAACACATAATTATCTAGAATCTGAGCTGAGGTGTTTCTGCCAGCATTTGTGGGCATGCTCAATGTTTAAAAGCACTGTGTTCAAAGCCAATGCTTCAGTTTAATTATTCAATGTAACATGGACAAGTGGTGCCAGAAACACCTCAGATTCATTGCATGCTTGATTTTGAATTAATTTTTGGTCATTGTGTATTCAGAAAACTTTCATCATTGTGTATTTATTCCCAATGTTCTTTGGTTGCTAAAAGTGATGAAGAATTGAGTGCTAAACTTAGGGTTAAGAAGATCCAACTTCAAATCTTGTCTCAGATACTTATAAATTATATGCTCTTAAGAAAATCATTTCTCAGTCTTACTTTTCTCACCTGTAAAGTGGGCATTAAAAAAACACTTTCCTCATGGGATTGTGGCAAACATAGGAATATGTATGTGTGTGTGCATGTGTAATATTAAAAAATATATAGAATATAAAGATGGATGTTATACATGTTCTGTCAGTGATATTTGAGGGTTGTGGTAAATGGGAGAATTGAAATAAAGATGAACAAATCTAGTCTTGGTTTTCATAAAAGGTGAGATGTTAGAGCTTTAAAGATGTTGAGTTTGATTCTGATGCCTGAAGAAAAATCTAGAAGGCATTAATACAGGCATGTTTTGTGAGTACCTAGAAAAGGAGGACAGAATTTCTTAGAGTAACCAAGATTTCAGAGTGAATGCAAATGACTTCAGTAAGAATAATTTTTTTTGTGCTACTGGACCAAATTTTTTATGTTGTTATTCCAAATCAGCATCAAACAATGGCAAGTTATGGTAGACATACTTTTCGGGGGCAGGGGAGGAGGAAAGAACGGAGTCATTCAACTAATTGTTTAGGGAATTTCATGGACATAGTATATCTGGAATGAAGCAAAAAAATTGACAGTATCATTCCCAATGTTCTTCTGAACAAAATATGTACATGTAGAATAGAGCATTAAAATGTTAGATATATTTTATAACAAATTACATGAATAGACATCTCAGGTACTGATAACTGGGTTCATATCACTGTTGGAAGGTCACCATTTCAACAATTTTAAGCCAATTATTTGTGTGTGTGCCTTTTTGACATGCTTATTAAATTTTCATACAACACAGCTAAAAGATATGATAGCTAATCATTTGGATCTTAGAACTGGTATTGATTAAGATATCAGTAAGTTTTAACAGGGAAGTGAAGTTAATATAATGACATCTATTAAGAATACATACACTAAGTTTTTTTTAATCAATTGCAAAAGTAGACCATAAGGGACACCACGACTAGAAAGCAGATAACATGGAGGTGGAGATAGGTTGAATGACTGCAGTATAGGGCAAACTCAGTAAGTCAAGAGTTTTATGTGGAAAGTAACAATGCTAATGCTATATCCATAAGGAGAGTTATGTCTAGAATGAAGGAGTTAATAGTTCCATTATACTCATCTTTGCTCAGATTACATATGAAGTATTATGTTGCCAGGGCCATATATTAGATATGATATTGACAAATGAAAACATCCAAAAGAAAGATAAATGAATAGGATATTATGATCACAAGAAATGACACGAACATGTGTTGAAGAACCTGTGAACTGTTCATGAGAGAAGAGTCCACTGAAATAGCAGTCTTCTAGTATTTAAAAGATTATCACACAGAGAAGAGTTTATATTTGCCATGATGTGGACCCAGATGACATGATTAAGATCACTTTATCTTCTGATGTCAAGGAACAGGTTACTAATTGTTATCAGGGAATATTTTCTTTTAAAATGGAAATAAGTAGAAGTTATAAAAAGATTGGTTTTTGTTAAACAAAGAAAAATTTCAATGATCAGAACTATCCCAAAACAAGGAATTCTCCATTGAAGGATAGTGATTTCCTCATTATTGCAAGAGTTTGAACAAAACTGAATTCACCAGTAAGAGATGAGCAGATGAGATGATCTCTGAGACAGGTTTCAACCCAAAATGTATGTATCTCTCATTCATCTGTAAAATGAGGATGATAATGCTTCCATCATGAAGATTAAATCAGGAACTGAATTCAAAAGTTCTTCCTAAATATTATGTAAATACAAATTATTGCTATTAGTGAATTTTATTTTTTTTTGTTTCTCATCCTAGGTGTTATAAATATTAATTAGTAAGCAATTGCCAGTACAAAATTCTGTGTCAATACTAACTGACAGATGGATATGTCCCTGATGAATACAAAGGGGAGAAGGACATTTAGTGGAATTACTACTTAGCAATTATTGAATACTGTGAGCACATGCTACATTTTACAAAATGTCATGTCTAAAAAGTTGGACTAGTAAAACTGATAATAGGTCAAGCATGAACGTGTCATTAAAAAGTTGAAGAAATAGTCTTTTAATGAAGATCTAAAGTATAACTTCAAGAGTCAACAATGATACCAGGACAAGGGTCTGAATATTCATGAAAATCAAACTAAGATATGCCATTTCAAAGTAAAGGGTTTTTTTAGAATTATTATTATTCCAATACTCTTCCAATAGCCATGCCACCAGGAACAACATTGAATGCTTTCATAATGATAAGGGAATGAAGATTCTTAAACCTGAGCTTTTAATGAATATACCCCAGGTGTTTAACATTAAAATTCTGACCCATTCTTCACCAAAGGATTGGTTAGGAGAGAAAGAAAGATGTAATTTTCTAATGAATAGTTAGTAATCTTACCATCATTTTCATTTAAAGGATCCCACGTCCTTTGCATTATGAAAAAGTAGGGGAAATAAAATGGAGGCTAAAGAACAACAAACCAAAACAATATCAACTAAAACAAAACAAAACAAAAAACTTTAAAAGTCATTTCCTCCATGCCCTTGTTGAAAAAATGGAAAGGAATACTGTATACACAGAATCTCAGGTGTGGAACCTTCATAAACAGAAATCCTTGGTAGTCTTTAACCTTATTTTTGCATATCATTAATATTCCAGTTGAGAAGCTATATCAGTAATCTACCTGTCAGAGAGAAAGCTCTAATGAAGCTCATCTAAGGTGTCTACTGATGATGAGCTGCAACTGTCAATTTTCATGCCTAGATCAAGTAACATAACAAGTACTCTCCAAAACTCTTGGTGAAGTGAGGACATTGGAAAGGTAGGCTAAGGATTGAGAGTGAAGCTTCCAGCATGTCACCTGATGCCTGGTTATTTTGACAAGTTACTCTAACTAGGTGCAAAGCTCAGTTCTTTCTGCAGAGTTTCTGGAGTTCTCTTGATTATTCTCTAAAGGTCAGCACCCAACAACAAAATCTCAGCTTCCACACCCCAGTTATCACGACAGAGTTATTTAGAGAGAACTTCTATATTTTTAGTTACTTATATGTTAACAATTATCCTCTTTTGAATCCGTCAAGTACTTAGAAAAACATTTTTATATAAAGTTTTGAGTCCTAATATCTCTCCACCCCTTTCTCCATCCTCTCCCCTCCCCTCTCCCTGGCAATTATATATAGGTTATACGTGTGCAATTATGTAAAACATTTTTCATATTAGTCATTTTGTACAAGAAGATTCTAATAACAGAAACAAAGATGAAAGTGAAAAATATGCTTCATTCTCTATTCAATCAATATCAGTTCTGTCTCTGGAGCTAGACTTTATGCTTCTTCCCTAGTTCTTTGGGATTTTCTTAGATCATTTTATTATGGGAAACTCAATAAAACGTGCTCAATATTTGTTTTATGAGGAATCGGATATTGTAAGGAGATATAAACGGAAAAGTAGAAAGTCATAGTTGCTGTTTTTGAGATATCTAGGATACACTACAGGTATTCTCTAATTATGGAAATACCAAGAGTAGAGTATATTTGTATGAAAGACCCCAAAATGACATGATGTAACTTTGTAAGGTGGGAAGGAAGGGGATATGCTAGAGAAAATTTAAATAGAAAGACAATTGTTAAAATTTCGTTGAGCCATAATCAACTAAGCAATCAGCAAATGCTATAGAAGAGCTTGATTTATTTTTTTATGATCTTGACTTAAGTAAAGGACAGAAATGTTATTAATGCTGATTAAACTGTAATTTGTCCTGTATATACATTTTTTTCTAAACCTGACAGCTAGTTGTTAGACATTTATCAGCGTAGTGTTGCTTCTAGCTCTAAATCTATAATCATAGAGTGCTGAGCTTAAAAACCTGAGTTCAAACCCCAACTTGAGTAATAACATATGCATAATACCATATGCACCCACACTTTAATATGTATGCACGTGTTTGCAATATATGACAAAATATGTAAATATATAGGCACAGTTAAAAATATAGATACATATATTGGCAAACATGAGGGACTGAGCTGGAAATAACAAAAAGACTAAGAAAATGATAGAAGCAAAATATACATACTATACTTTGACTACCACACTCCAAGATCATATTTAGCTGAATTGCTCTCAACCTTGGCAAAAAATACAAGAAATAAAGTTAATTCTTTCCTCCATATCCCCAGAAAAGGTATTCAAGGACAGCATTCTCTGCCTAACTAAATATCTTATATCTAAAACTGAATATTGAATTCATATAGATAGCCGTGGAGCTCAATGAGCAATTTTCACTGTCCCACCTGAATATGTGGTAAATCACATGAAGGCACACTGGTCTTGGTTGGAAGCTCTCAGAGAAGTCATTTTTATATTATAATTTCTATATTCTATATTTCTATATATAATGAAAGCAAAATGCAAGGGGCGGGGGAATATTACTAAAATATTTTTTTCCTTTTCAATCACCTAACAATGTCACAGAGCATGACTGGGTGATATATTAAAATGTATATTTTCTCTTTAATACATTTTTCCAGCCAATAATATAATTATTTATGCTAAATATGTTTTCAATTTTTTTCAATTCCAAATTGTTCCCCTTCTTTACCTTTTCCCCCTTCCAATGAGAAGGCTAGTAAATGTGATGCCATATGAGTAATGATTAATATCCTTTTTTAGAATTTTACTTGAAAAATAAGTAATCAAAGGTAAAAGCTAATTTGGTCTATAGAACTGCATTCATTTGAGGAGTGGCATTTATATGCAGCTGTTTCCGAACTCCCCAAATGCAAAGGAAAAACACAGTAGTAGAAAACAAAAGCTTATGATTCATAATGAAAAGTTAGCTCCTACTGGTGTCTATCATTAGTAAACAATTTCCTGCTTGCATTTTGCTCAGGCAATCATGGCTTTATTGTACATGATCCATGCACCTAAAGAGAGATAAAATATATTGCCGGTGACACCAGTTCAGAAATTAGGAATGTGGCCATGGATACTTGGATGATTTTTTTTCCCAGATGCCAAGGTTACTAATTGAAAACAAAGTTTATTTGTGTTCTACAATGGAAAATATTCATGAACATACATGTTTGTGTGTATTTGTGCATTGTATAAGTCCATATGCATTGGTAATTTTCCAATTTCAAATAAAAATTTTCTATACAGTCAAAATCTGACAGACATTCTAAGTTATTATGTCATTGAAAACTCTTAAGTATTTTTCCCCATTTCATCAAGTAATTAATAAAATGCACATTAATTCCATGCTGAGCCTACTTTCTTTTTTTTTCCTGATTTGGACTGTATGTATGAAGATATCTTTTTTTTATCCTAGCCTTCATTTTTGGGGTGTAGAGAAATTCATTCGAATATATAAAAAAAATTCCATAGAAATCCAAAAAGATATGTACCACAGCAGAAAAAAAATAATATGGTAAACAGTCTATGCAGGTTTAGAAGTCTGGTTGGAGTTGAAAAAAAGAAAGATTCTGTATTCTGTGGGGCTTTTTCAGAAAAGTTTTGGTTTCCCCTCTCCCCCTTTTCTAACTCTCATCCCTAGAATATGAGAATTTCCATCTTTGCACTCCACTTCTACTCCCTGTAGGTATCAAGTACTCTAGTCACTAATCTCCCCCCTAGAGAGTTAACTGTGTATCTGTAGTTAGGTATAATGAATAAGACAAAATTACTTGATAGTCCTGCCCCCACCACACAGCAAAAATAATCATCTTAACCCCTTAGATTTAACATAAAATGAGATCCAGATCTCTTTATTTCAACCCCAATTTTGGAAGTTTATAAGATTTTCCTATAGCTCAGAAGTTTCTAATTTAGATAACATCTTGATAATTTTCAAATATACTCTGTGCTCTCTTCCCTTATTCATTTTTCATTGTATATTCTGATGTCACTATGCTCTGTATCATTTGCATCTCCATATTGACAAATAATGAAAACATATCAGAAGAAACTCTGATTGATCATATTTTGTCTAATGAATATTCAAAAAATATTAAACAAAACACATAAATGTAATTTTAAAGAATAGATAAGCTTTGGCATAGGAACTCTTCTCCTTCGGGGGGAGAGAGTAATAAAACTGGGAGGCAGCAGGTATTACCACTTACACATCTATACTGTACTTTGTTCCATCAAATTAAAAAATTAAGATAAATTATTTTTATAGACCAGAAATTTACGTTGTTTCCCCTCACACCCCGTATCGAATTGTGGGGGTAAGGGAAAGAATAACTTTTTAATGAATATGCATAGTCAGGCAAAAAAAAATTTCTTTATTGCCCATGTTTCAAGGAAACAAACACACACACATATTACATATTCATTCATTCATTCATTCATTTATCTATTTATTTATTTGTTTATTGAGTGATTGACTTATATGCACATATATACATATATCTCTGTGTATGTATGTATGCATACATTCATGTGTGTATGTGTATGTATGTGTGTATGTATGTATGCATGAATGAATGTATGTGTGTATGTATGTATGTATGTGTGTGTGTATGAATGTATGTATGTATGGGTGTGTGTATCATTCTGCTTCCTGAATTCATCACCTCCACGTCAGGATGTTGGCTATATGCTTCATCATTGGCCCCCTAGAATCAATAATATTCACTATACTAAACAAGAGTTCTTATAGTTTTCAAAATGGTTGATTTTTACAATGCTGTTATTATATCAACTGCTCTCTTGGTTCTGTTCAGTTCATTTATTATTTTATATAATTTTTCAGAATTGCTTTTATTACAGCAATGCTACAATATGTAAATTATTGTAGGTCTGCTTACTTCATTTTGCATCATTTCATATAAACCCATCCACATAAATAGGGAAAATTTTAAAAGGCAAAAATTCACTTTGTAACTTGGTTTTTAAAAAGTATCTGTTTCATTCAATTTTCAAAGGTGCAGTGTTAAAAACCCCTCTAAGACCCTTAAAAGAAGAGACATTTACTAGACTGGAAAACAAAACTTGTTTAGCCAGTACAAACAAATGACATTCATAAGAAAGTTGAATTTAAAATATTAGTCAAGAGAAGATAATACCAAGTGGATTTTTTGAGCACCAAGATTTAATTTAATTTCCTAGAAAAAATTTGAAATAAAAATGAGTATTTAGAAAATGGTAGTTTAAGGATACCTTGGGAATTGTTCTCTCAGAGGAGAATGTGCTAATCAGGGAAAGGTGAACACTTTAGTTGGGTCATCTACAACATTCAGGAGGAAACCAGCAGGTACAATTTCATTTTTTTCAGGGTAAAGTAGGCCATGGACACTTGAAACTTCAATGATAAAATAAATGCAAAGATCATTTTGGAAGTAAAGTTAGAAAATTAAAGGTTAACTGAGAATAATTAGTGACACAAAATTTAGTCAGAGAATAATATTTTTGTTTTATTTATATATAAATATATATATTAAATATATATGTTTATATATTATTTTATTTTATTTTATTGACTTGTTTGTTTACTTTTAGGTTACGAGATTCAGTTTACTTTTAGG
>JAQQSW010005758.1:0-14107 GCA_028646575.1 Pseudocheirus occidentalis | reverse complement strand
GGGGGGTTGGGGGGGAGGGGAGGCAGGAATTGATGGACAGAAGGAGGAGTATGGGGCATAATGACCTGAGAAGAAAAATATGAATTACCTAGTTCGGTTCCCGTACCCCAGGCCGGCTCATAGGCCTGTTCACTGACTTCCAGCTCGAGTTCACCTCGAGTTCATAAGGCTTTTACTTGTATTTCTAATTTCACAACTCTTGACTCCATGAGATTTCTACTTACCTAGTTCCTGGCTATTTCATTATACAACCGAGATAAAACATCTGAGGAGTTCACAGTTGGAAAGAACTGGAAAATGAAGACATCTGAGATAACATCAACATGTCTCAAAGCCCCAAGTATGAAGGAAGGAACTGGGGTCTCTGTCTAAGCTCCCCAACTAGACAAGTTTCTTGAAAGCAGGGATCATGTGTTGGGCTATTTATTTCTCTCTCTGTTATACTCTTTCTTTCGAACTTTCCCTATCCATTTAACAATTCGACAAAGTAGAACAAGATTAATTGGCCTGGGGGAAAAAAATCTTTTCAGCAAGTTTCTCTCATGATGGTCTCATTTTTAACATATATAGGGAAGTGAATCAAATTTATGAGAGTAAAAGCCATTCTACAATTGATAAATGGTTGAAGGATATGAACAGGTAGTTTTTAGGGGAAGAAATCAAAGCCATCAACAGAAATATGAAAATGTTCTAAATCACTAAAAATTAGAGAAATGCAAATTACAACAATTCTAGGGTATTACCTCATACCCATAAAATTCATTAAAATTCTATTTTTAAAAAATGAAGAAAAGAAAATGACAAATGTTAGCAGGAATACGGGGAAACAGACACACTAATGCACTGGTACCCAAACATTCTGGAAAGCAATTTGGAATTATGCCCAAAAAGCTAGTAAACTGTACATAATCCTTGACCCAGCAATACCACTACTAGGTACATGCCCCAAAGAAATCAAAGAATAAGGAAGCGTCCACATATACAATATTTATAGCAGTTTGTTATGAGGTAGCAAAGAATTAGAAACTCAGTGGATACCCATGAACTAGGGAATGGCTACATAAGTTTTAGCATAGGAATGTGATGGAATACTATTATGCCATAAGAAATGATGAAGGGACTGGTTGCAGAAAAACTTTAGAAGACTTGTATGACGGGGCGGCTGAGTTGTGCAGTGAATAGAGCACCGGCCCTGGAGTCGGAAGGACCCGAGTTCAAATATGGCCACTTATCACAAAACTAGCCATGTGACCTTGGGCAAGTCACTTATCCCCTATTGCCCCTACAAAAAAAAAAGACTTGTATGAACTAATGCAAAGGGAAGTGAACAGAACCAGGAAAACAATGTATACAGGAAATGCACAGCAGAAATGCAATAAAGATAATCAACATTGAAAGACTTAGTAACTGATACAATAACCAACCACATTTCTAATGATGTTGATGAAATATGCTATCCACCTCCAGGAAGAGAACTGATAAAACTCAGAGTGCAGATGGAAACTTATTTTCTCATTTTTCTTCATGTTTTTTTAATATGGTTAATATGTAAATTTTTTTTTCAAGTCTCTACATACATTTAAAGGACTTTATTTTTCCTGTCTTCTCAATGGCTAGGGGAAAGGAAAGGGGGAGGGAGAGAATTTGGAATTGAAAATAAAAATGAATTTTTAAAAAGACATTGGCCTATACATGTGATCTTCCCTACTACTTACAAGTTTCATGAGAATAAGGACGGTATCTTCCTATGTATGGGTTTTCCCTAAAGCTCAAAATAGAATTGTTGTGCACACAGGAGGAGTTTAATATTTATAAAACTGAATGATAATTCCTGGTATCCCAGACTGATGCTCCGTGGAAAAGGCATTTAAATAGTTGCTCAATAAATGATGGTAGGTCCTTATTAAATATTGAAACAAAGTGCCACGATTTCATTCATTCACTTTACCATTTGTTAAGAAAAAAAAAAAAAGCCCTGGGGAAAGAGAGAGAAAATTGTAACTCAAAATCTTGTGGAAATGAATACTGAATACTAAAAATTAATTAATTTATAATTTTTTAAAAGCCCATCTGCATATTAGTTGACTTTATATAGCATTTTAAGATTTGCAAAGCTAATACATATACTTACATACATATATATAATTTCTTAATTCCCAAATCCAATGGCCTTTTCTCACTCCTAATCCACACTAACCCCTCTAACATTTGACACTATTGATCACCCTCTTCTCCTGAATACTCTCTCCTCTCTGGGTTTTTATAATAATAGGTTTTTCTGGCTTTCTTCCCATCAGTCAGCTCCTTCTCAATCTCCTTTGCTGGTTCCTCGCCCATGTGAAGCCTACCAGTCATGAGACTCTTCCCTTGACACCCTTCTTCTCTTTTTGCTCTATGTCTATGTAGTTATCTCACCACCTGCCATGACCTCTATTATTTCCATAAAGATTCATATATTCTAGCTGTCTTTCTGCAGAGCTACAATCACTTAGCACCAGTTCCTTCTTTGACACCTCAAACTGGACATCCTCTAGGCATCTCAATCTAAACATATTCCAAACAGAACTCATCCTTTCTAAGTCCTCCCCTTTCCCCCTTCCTAACTTCTCTATTCCTATCAAGAGTACCATCACTCTCCCAGATACCCAGGCTCACAACCCTGCTGGCATCCTCAATTTCCATTCGGACTCACTCCACACATCCAATCTTTTGACAAATCCTATTGTTTGTACTTTCACAACTCTCATGTATACATTTCCTCCTAGCCACATGCAATCATAAACCCAGGTAGTCATCCCCTCTCACAAGGACTACTGCAGCAGCCTTCTAACTGGTTTTCCTGCCTTCCCACTCCAATCAGCAGCTAAGGTCCAATTATATTTCCCTGCTCCATGAGCTCCCTGCTCTTTATCTCATGCAGGAATAAAATATAAAGCCCTTCACCAGCTGGCCCTTTGCTAGCTTTCCAGGCTGCCTATACCTTACTCCCCTCTCCACAATCTCTACCATCCAGCTTCACTGGCCTGCTTGCAGGTTCTCAAACACAGCAGTGACAGACACGCCATCTCTCATCTCTGTGATTCTGCACTGGCTGTCCCCCACCCCTGGAATACTCTGCCCTAAAGTTTCTTAGGCCTCACTTTCTGTAGGTCTTTCTTATCCTGCCTTCCCTCACAATCACCAGTCCCACTCCCATCACCAGCTGCTCATGCTGGCCCTTTTCAGATTAACCTTAACTATTCTGTATATAGCTTGTGTATACCTAGTACATCCTAGTGGAGTACGTGTAGTTTTCTCTGTTAGAAAGCAAACTCATTGAAGGAAAAAGCCTTACTTTGTAGCCTCAATGCTTACTAGAGAGCCTGGTACATAGCAAGCACCTAATAAATGCTTGTTAACTAACTGATTAATCATGTTTTTTTCATGCTTCATCCCTACTGACTCTAACAAGGTCAGAATGGAAATATTTTGGTGACAGAGACAGCTAACAAAGGAGTGGGGAGAAACCAGAATCAAAGTGACACATACACCAGAAGTGGTCTAGCACTGTCTGTCTGTCACTGCTAGGACTGAAGTTTGCTTATAAGCAATAAAAAGAGCCCTTTCACCAAGCCTCCATTTTCTCTGATATCTCCAGTCTCCTCAACTCAGGATCCCAGGTTTCAAATATTCATGATCCTCTCACCCCATGGGATGGCTTTGAGCTTTATTGAGCCAGGGGGACCTCTAGAACCTATCCTGGGCAACTGCCAGGCTCTATTGTATACTGATCAGTACACAAAAAGATGTCTGTGTTGACTGTATTAAAAAAGGAAATCGAAATACTTCCAGTAGGCATTGCCAGGAAAAGATCTTGGAATATTAATAATCTTATCTTGGCACATTTATTTACTCCTAGAACTGATGCAGAGACTTCTGATCTACCAAAATCCTTCAACTCAAACACTACAAACACATATCATATCAGTATAATATACACTTCCATGCTACTATATTGACCATGAATATGTAAATGGGCAGATGAATAACCTACCCAGTATCTTTCTCATCTTAAAAATGAGCCAGCCAGCCTACATTTTTCAACATTATGATTAGCACATGCTGTTCTATTGGCAAAACAAAGTCAGCTTAAAAAGAAACTGTCTGAGAGAACATGTTGCATCAAGAGATAGAATAAAAAGAGCCATCGCCTATTCTGCCTGTTTTTTTTTGCTGAATACACCTTTTGTGTATTAAACAGTCTCCCATTTTGTTAAAATATCGGTAAAAGGAAAAAGGCCGCAAGCACTGTTACGTCAAAATATCATTGATCTTCAATTACTCAGGTTTAGCACAAGAAGTAAAGCCCCATGGAGAAAGAATTTTCACCTTTATCTAGGAATGGGAAAAGTTGATGGATTTTTGAAGATACTTATTCTAAGAATGTAACATTTTTTTTTTTAGTAAGCTGATAAACTATTTAAAATTTTCCCTTAATGAAAACAACTCTCTAGCTGGAAATGCTCTCCTCGCAAATTTCTGGAATTATTGATCTTCATTTTAATATCCTTATTATTGGAAAACAGTGTGACAGAAAGGAAAAAGCCATGGATTTGGAGTCTAAGAACCGGAGTTCAAAGCATAGCAGTTATTACCTGAGCAGCCTCAGGCAAATCCCCTCCCCAATTTGTGCCCTAATTTCCTCATCTGTAAAATGAAGGGATTGAACTAGATGCCCCCTCAGATCCCTTTCAATTCTGAATCCAGGTGCCTGGATCATCTCCCTCTATCCCCTATTCCCCAATAACATTAGGGTGGGGGAGGGAAGCAGGAAATGAGTTTAAACAAACATTTCATCTCCATTTTTTGTTTATATTATCTCCAGTTGATCACTAAGCAAGCTTTTTTTTCCTTTTCACTAAAAATACAATATAGTTTCGAGTAAAATTGAGTATGTAACAACTTGGTACCAGTTTGCCTCTCTAAGAGCCAATTCTGTTACTTTTGCCACAAAGTCATAGTTTAAAATCTCATACCAGGACCTTGGGCATGTACCCAGAACTGACAGCACCCTGTTGTTCAGTTGCTTCCAACCCTTCCTGACCCCATTGGAGGTTTTCTTGGCAAAGATACTGGAGTGGTTTTCCATTTCCTTCTCTAGCTCATTTTGCAGATGAGGAAACTAAGGCAAACTAAAGGTCAAGTGACTAGTCCAGGGTCACCCAGCTAGCAAGTGTCCAAGGCGAGATCTGAACTCAAAAGCCGAGGCTCCCTGATTCCCAGCCCAGTACTCTATCCCATTCACCACCTAGCTGTCCTATGAATACCCTATATATGCAAACATCTAATTCTTCTCCCTGGCCTGAGCAGTTTTTTTTGTACTGTCAATCAAAATGTTTTTCACATTTTTAATATTCTTCATTTTATTTCATCCTTTCTAATTCTATTTTTGTGTGTTTTATAATGTGTACAACAATAAAATAGTACCTACGTATAAATGACAACATTTACTAGCATTTATACAGCCCTTTTAGGTTTGCAAAGCACTTTCAATTCCTTTAATCTTCCCAACAACCATGGGAGGTAGGTACTATGATTACTTAATTTTGCAAAGGAGAAAAAGTGAGGCTTAAATAGGCAATGTGCTTTTTCCAGGATCATATGGCCAATAAGTGTCAAAGGAATACATACACCTATGTTGAGTGGAGAGTCCCAACCCCCCTCCAAATGTTTTCTATTAATGGGGTACACAATCAAAACAATACTTATCCCCCCCATACCAGCTATGGTCAGGTGGCTGTGATCCCACAGATCTAGCTCCTCCCCCATCAAAGAGGATCAAAAGCCTCTTCATCTTATTCACTTTCTGGCCAGGTATGCCTATAAATGACTCCCAGCTCTACCTGACATAATGAATGAAGGTTCTGCTTTACATCTCGTGACAACAGGTCATGGGTATGAACATAGACCAAGCTATCCGTCTGTTAATGCTACATATTCCATAAGAAGAAAGAGTGTTTGAGGGGGCAGGAAGAAGATTCAAAGTATTCTTAGTAAGCTGGGGAAAGAGAGAACACTTTTAGCTGGGGGGAGGAGGCATCAAGTAAGGTATAGAGCTGAGTCTTGAAGACAAGCAGCAGGAAAAATAGTAGAAAGAATACTGGATTTGGAATACGCAGATCTGAGTTCACAACAAAGATCTACCACTAGCTATTTGTGTGACTTTGGATAAACTGCTTAACCTCTCTGGACCTCAGTTTCTTATAGAAAATGGGAGGATTATGCTAGATGACCAAGCTGGGGAAAGCCCAAACAAAGGCACCAGGGAAAAAGTGGCAAGAGCTAAGTGGAATTACTGAATGAACAAGAAAGAATAAAATATAATTAAAGAACTGGTGAGGAATAAGCCTCACAGTCATCAAAGAAAAGTCAGCTCACCCTTCAGAAAAGCACAACTCTGAGGATGGAAATTTCAAGATACATGATGATATCCTCATATATGAGAAGTTATTCTGAGCAAAATTAGGAGATAAGCATTCTTCCTATTTTGGCTTGGTCCCAAGTGCAGTATGCAGACCAACCCATCCCCTGGACCTTTGCAAGGAGCAGCTGAAAAAGCTGTGTCAATGGGCACACCGAGAAAAACTCAGATGTGAGGTCGCCCCAAATTAAGGGTAAAAAAAGGAGTTTTCAATGGAGCAATCAAGACTTCCTTCCAGGGAGACAGTTTGGAGGAAAATATAATTGCTGTTGAAAATCCTTCTCTCTTACTTCAAGTGAGTAGTCTTCTTTTCTCTGTCCCTTCTTAATGGCTAAAAACCATAAAGTAGGGAAGAGAGAAACATTTATCCCTAAAATGCAGAATGTATGCATGGGATCCCACCTAAAAAGCAAAACTACTTGTAATGTTCCCAAAGATCTCACTCACTCCCAATGATGGGTCATTTAAAAATCCCTCTGGGAAGGGTGAGAGAGGTCCTCTCCAATGATAATGTGAGAAAATTCATCTGTAATTTTCTTCTTTTTTGAAGGGTGAAGGGTGAGGGGGGAGTGAAGGAAGGAGGTCATTAATTAGCTATTACAGAGCCAAATTTAGAGTTCTAGAAATCACCTCATCAAGAAACCTCATTATTTTAATAAGCAAATAAAGCAGCTAGCCATAGAGAACTTTAAAAGTTAAACTGTCTTTATGCTACTACTTTCAGACCACAAGAGGGATCCTCCCGTGATCTAGCCTGGCTGTGAGAGCCTAGGTGAATCATCTAAGTTCTCATGATTCTAACAATTCTTTAAGACTAGAAGCTTCTAGAGAAAGTGCTGACCTGCAAAGGTGAAGGGAGTTCCCTCATCCAGAAGCTCCCTATACCAATAAAATCCCAAGCCCAGTCTCTCACCCACCCCTACCATTCCCATTCTCAGATGAAGAAATATTCAGCTCTGAATATTTTGATTTGCTGATCATCTTTATTCCAAATTTCAAAATAATCAAGGAAAAACAAACAAGAGTCAGAGATTTCAGTTGAATGCATCTCTTTGTCAGAGAAAAATATTAAGGAAAAAAACCTATGACTCATCACTATTTGCCTGGCCTTTTAAACCTAAGAAATACCTTTTCTAGCCTGTCCTGGCTGCTGACTGTCAGACCTAAAAATATACCACTGTATTTATTTAGTTCTTTACCAGAAATATACTATACCAACACTACCTACTCCAAGTTGATTCCTGGCAATATTTTCAAATTCTAGTTACACTGAAACTGCAATCAGCTTAGAGCAGAATTTAAAATAACAGGTTAAAAGGAATGCTTGTTGGCAATCTTTCCATTCAAGATTTTGCTAGCTTCTTAAAACAATTTTTAATTATTTTCCTTTATTATGAGGATTTAACTAAAGCTTTCCTTTAACTTCAAGGCACAAGTGATCCAAAGGGAGACAATGGATGTAAAGCACTTTGCAAACTGCAAGTCACTGTAGTGCCTAAAGATTTGCAAAGTGCTTTTGCATCCACTATCTCCCGTTAGATCCACTGGATCATCTGCTACTGCTGCTGCTGTTGCTAAGATTCTGCCAACAAAGCACAAGCACAAATTAGCAAGACCAGTCCAGCTGAATCTGGAGAACACACCTGATTAGCGACAAGGAGAACTACTCAGCCATGGCAGTGACACGGTGACTGGCTTCCACAAAAGGTGCAGCCACACAGTAAATCAAGGATCCCTGATATTTTAAAAGATTTCACTCACACCACCTGACATAGTCCTGATTATATCAGGTAAATGCCAAGCTGGATATTTTC
The DNA here is from genome assembly GCA_028646575.1 of Pseudocheirus occidentalis. Lineage (NCBI taxonomy): Eukaryota > Metazoa > Chordata > Mammalia > Diprotodontia > Pseudocheiridae > Pseudocheirus > Pseudocheirus occidentalis. The sequence continues at coordinate 5,833 of JAQQSW010005758.1, read as the reverse complement.
CCTGCAACTCACTGAGATAAAAAGAAGTTCGCATTCTGGATCGAGACTGCAGTGAATGAACCTGAAAACTAAGCCACAAGATTCTCCATAAACAGAAATTGCATTTTGTTGGATCCCATCATGCAACAACCCAACAAAATTTGGTGTTTATAATAAACATGATTTGAATTTAAACACTTCTAATAATTTGAAAGCTCCCCTCTTAAAAGAAAGTCCTCAATTCTAAAAGCTATTGCTAGTTCTCACAATCATCTTATAGTGCCAGTGGAATGAATTCATGTAAGATCACTATAGAATGGGAAGGTGGTTCATTTGCCCAAGACTGCCTAGCAAAGAAAGAGCCAAAGCAGGTGACCTGTCACGCTTTATAAACCCTATAAAAGGCTCAAGTATTTCTTAAAACAGGACTGGCAGCTAAGTAATCCCAGTGTTTTTTCTCAAAGGCTTTATACAAAATTAAAATAGGAGAACTATCCAACTACTAAAAAAAAAAAAAACTAAGGCCAAAGAAACAACACAAGTTGAAGTAACCAGTTCCATAACTCTGGTAATGGACAGTTTATTAAGAGAATTTAAAGTTGCTAACATAAAAAAGGTTACATGTTGAATGTTCTTTCAGGTTTTTAATAACTTTTCTCCACTAATAATGTTCTCTTGACAGCATGAAAACAGACATAATACAGAACAATAAAGTATTCTATCTTTTGTTCAAGAAGCAAGCAACTATTTTTTAAAGTATTCCCAGTGCTAATTATGGCATGTAAAAAAAAAAATCAGATTTAGAGTCATAAGAGGTAAATCCAAGTCTGAGCTTCACCATTTTTGAGGTAACCTTGGGGAAGTCTCCTACCGAAGCAAATCTCAGTTTCTTCATCTGTAAAGTGGGGATAATAATACTTGACCCTGCTTCTTCAATCTTCTTGTTAAAATCAAATGAGACAATGTAAACAAAGGACTTTATGACCTCCTGTAAACTAATGAGTACCATGTAAATGTAAAATATTAGAAGTAAAACTAAAGTTATTATAATATGCTGGTGCACTGCCACATGGCTTCATTTCCATGCTAAAATGACAAATGCTATTTAAAAAAACCTTACAAATATAATCCCTTCATTTTTAGGATGAAAACTCATTCAAGACCAAGTGTCATGCCTTTTCTGTCTCTTTCTGTCTTACTCAACACAAAGCAGATAATGAATAATTACAAAGAAGTGTGGTAGGATAAAACAAATTATTGATCATAAACTTTAATGACAGAATGTAAATACAAAACTAAGTTTTCTTTGTCTGAGTGGTTTCCCCCAAGATTATACCAATTTTATAAGAATGTAAAGGCTAAGTCTAGAAATAGTGTACTTTTCATAGTACTGCCTACCCAAGAAATAAAAAAGCTAAATAAGAGAATAAAAGTCAGAGGGGAAAAAAACCATTATAGAATGAGCCAAGAAAACAGCTTTTAAGTTGACTTTAAACACACTACCAAAAACATAGGAAAATGCTTTATTTTAACAATTTACAACCAGCATGTCTTTATGTTGTAACATCAAATACTAGGTAGAGAATAAATGTTAAGTAGAGGATAAAATATTATCAGAACAACTAGTTTGCAAATATAAAGGAACTTAAGGGGGAAAAAAACCTAAACACTGCATAGATATTGCCTTTAAAATTCTATCAATGAAGAACACAGTCTCATGAAGCAGGACAGTGCTCAAGAGCAGGGGGTTAATAACCAGGAAGGATAAAGTTTCTGACAGGGTAAGAGTTCCAGTGCCTATAGTAAGGGGGGGGAGAGGGGTCGTGGAGGTGAAAAAAGCTTCTCAGCACTCTGTCACTAAGTTTTGAGAAGCATAGTGGTATTCACAGGACTCCATTGTGCAATTTCAAAAATAATTACCCATCTCTGGTGAGGATGCCAGCTTCTGCTTTTAAAGGGGTTTTGATGAGCTAGAGCAACAGCACTAAACACTTCCAAGTTGGCTCATCCTGGTTTTCTGCATTTAGGATTGGAAAAGTACTTCCAGACAAAGGGGGAGAAAAGGAAGAGTTCCCAATTGTAACATTCCTAGAAAAAGGATACCAACAAAGAAAATGTCCAGAAGCAATTTACCGATTTCTAACAGGAAGAGTTCAAAATTGAAGTTAAGAATAAAGAAAGGATCAAAGAACAAAGATAGGAGTTCTCATGCTAGTGAATTAACTGTAGGGAAACTTGTGTATTTAAAGTCAGTTTCTTTTCTCTAACATTGGTACCTCAATAGGAAGACAACCAGCTTTGCTGTATCCCAAGCCACCCTTTGGGGCCTATACCTGAGAACAGCATATACTTCAATGGTTCTTCTTCCTCATTCATCCACCTCTCCAGTAAGCTTCCTTTCCTCCCCTCTTTCCCCTGAGGACAGCACAACACACAGGCACATTCTCCCTCGAAGCAGCCCGCAGACACCAGAAGAGAGGAGGAGAAAACCAAAACGGGGGGAGGGAGAGGGGGACTGGGGCAGATTGGGGCAAAGTAGGCAAAAGGAGAAGGGTCTGGAAAAGGGGGAAGCAGGAGCTGGGAGGAAGGGGGGTCGGGAGTAGGGGGGGCTAGATGGGGAGCAGACTGGGAGAGGGGAGGAGGGAGAACCCAGGGAAGAGAGAAGCACCAGGAGGGGGGTGGGAGGATAACCTAAGGGGGTAAGAGGCCCCAGAGGGGTGAGGGGGTGGAGCCAGAGGGGGCAGGATGACTCGGAGAAGGGAGAAGGTGAAGGGGGAGGGGGAGTCCGGAGGAGGGAGGATCCAGAGCTGGGCAGGATGATTTCGAGGAGAGAGGACAGAGGAGGTGAAGGGGAGAGGTGGGACCCGGAGGAGGGAGGGCAGAAAGGAGGAAGGAGGAGGACCCGCAGGAGGCAGGGGAGCGCAGGGAGCGCGAGGAGGGTGGTCAGGGGAGGTGCACGGAGGGCCGAGGGGCGGGGGTCCAGCGCCCTCCCCCGTTCCCGGGTCCTTCACCTGAAAGTCGGCCAGGATCATCTCCCGGTCCATGTTGGACGCCATGGCCGCCTTCTCAGGCCCCTTGGCCCCGGGCTCAGGCTGCTGCCGCTGCAGCGGCTGCTCGGGCTACGGCTGCTTGGGCCGGGCCTGACAGGGCCGGGGTCTCAGGGAGGGGGCCGGGGCCTAAGAGCTCATGGCCCGCAGCGGGCCGCGAAGCCGAGCCAAGCCGGGCCCTCCCCGCGCCCCCTCCCCGGCGACCCCGGCGCTGCCCCGGCCTCGGCTCCTCCGCCGCCTTCTTGGCCGCCGCCGACAACTCCGGCTCTTCGTCCTCCTCCTTAGCTCCACTAGCTGCCCCGCTCCGGCTCCGGCTCCGGCTCTGTCGCCGCCGCTGCCTCAGCTGCTCCTGCCTCAGCCTCTTCGGCCGCCGCCGCCGCCGCCTCCTCCCCTGGTTGGCCGGCCCCGCCGCTGTCGCACATTTTGCCTGTCATTGGGGTCGCAAAGCGTCGCTTTGCGGCTGCCACGTGACCGGCCTCCTGTCAAGCGTCAGCCGCGAGGGGCGGGGCGATGTCTTTCCGGGATCCGGGGGAGAGGGGGAGGGGCGGGCGCTCTCGCCGCCGGAGCGAAGTCGCGCGCACGCAGGTACGTACGGGTGTGCGCACGCACGCGGCCTCCCACCTCTCCGGTTTCCTTTCCCAGTAGGCTGCAGCCGCCGTGTCCTCTGGAACTCTGCTCCGAGAGAGCCCGAGAGGCTTCACCCCGGGCCAGCGAGGGGGCCGCCCGTAGGCCTTGTCTCTTCCTGAGGCCCTGGGAGAGGAAACCTAGGGGCTCCAGCACGGGGCCAGGGCAAGGGCCTGCAGGGGCTGGAGCCTGGGCTCCCGCGTCGGCTCCATCACCTCGCCTCAGTTTCCCTGTCCGTAAAATGAGAGCCCTGGAGCCGCTATCTTCCGAAGCCCCTCCCAGCACCAGACCTATGATCCTGGGTCACTTCCTCGCCCTGTGCCTCAGTTTCCCCATCTGTAACAGGAGGTCGGACCAAGGGTGACCTCTGAGGTCCCTTCCAGACTAATGCGCCCCTTTCCCAAGTGAATGCTGGTCCTGGTGCCCGAAGGGACCTCGGAAGGCACCCAGTTCCCTCGTATCACAAAAGGGGAAACTGAGGCCCGGGAAGGTGGCTTGGGCGTCCTGCCCAAGGTCACTGGGTGGTGTCCGAGCCGAACCCAGGACCTGTCACCTCCAGCCCCGAGCTCTGTCTCACGATGGTGGAGAGGGATCAAGTCGTCGTCCCAAGACTCCTCTCCACCCACCTCTGCGGCCCCGCGACGCCCACGCATTTAACAAGTGAGCCCCTGAGCCCAAGGAGATAGACAAGTTCTCCTCGATGGCTTCCATGACTTGGTAAAGACCTGGTGCTGAAGCAATCGTTGAATGACACCTTGAGTTTGACAAGCAGCCAGAGATCAGGATGAGCTCTGAGCCCAGAACAGCCAAAGACCATGTGCAATGAAGCCTGAAGGCTTGTGATGGTGCCTCTTTGAGAGGATGACCTAGGAATGGATTTAAATTTAACTTTGCAAACCACTAGCTTCCTGGAAGGGCAGAACATTTACTTTCCACTGAGAGTTTGCAAGCTCCTGCAAACTAATTAAGTTTTGCAATTTCTTAGCTGTTTAGCATTAAGGAGAGGATGTAGATACAGCCTTGTACAGCTTGAGATCTCAGGTCGTACTAGACCAGATTTTCAAGCTATAAAAAAAAAAAAAAATTTAATTCCCTGTGAAATGTTTAATTTACCTGGAATGGAAAATTTGACTTGTATATTTTGGGATGAATGTGTACCCAGGAAAGGGTAGAATCCAAATAGAGAAATTGGACATGAATCAGGAGAGGAAAGAGAAAACACTAATACATCTAAAACCTAAATTACAATGCCATTACTGTGTAATCAAGTGCCTTCTCTAATAAGTGATACTCAGAACAAGACAGATGAAGAACTGTGTCTTCACATACAGTCAGGATGAATACCATCTCCAAAGCCTTTTTTCCCTCTATGGTGGCCTAGATGTGCTTCAGTGACCAGGTTTCAAGCTGTTCTCCACACCCCAGTGCTCTCTGACTTCTAACTACTACCACTGCCACCACACACACACACACACACACACACACAATTTTCCTCCACTACCTATATAAAATGAGCCCGTGTATGCCCAAAGGGCTATAAATAATTGCATACTCTTTGACCCAGCAATACCACTTCTGGGGTTATATCCCAAAGAGATCATATGTACAAAAATATTTATTGCAGCTCTCTTTTCCGTGGCAAAAAACTGGAAATTAAGGGGATGCCCATCAATTGGGAAATGGATAAACAAGTTGTGGTATATGAACGTAAGGAAATACTATTGTCCTATAAGAAATGAGGAGGAGACGGTCTGCATATTCGCCAGGAGAGACTCATACAAACTGATGCTAAGTGAGAAGAGCAGAACCAGGAAAAATTTGTACACAATCACAGACACATGGTATATGTGACGACCACCTTTGATAAACTGGACTCTTCTCAGCAAACCACAGTTATAAGACAACTCTACAAGTCTCAGGATGGAAGGAGATGTCTACATTCAGAGAAAGATCTAGAAAGACCAGAGTTTAAATGGAGACTGAAGCAATCTACATGCTATCATTCTTTTTCATGTTTGGTTTTCTTTCTTTTTTCCCATTGTTCATTCCATTGGTTACAACCCTTCTATACAACCAGACTTATGTCCAATGTGAAAGTATTTGCAGATCTTATACTTGATTGCATGCCATCATAGGGGGCAGGAAGAGGGAGGGGAGAAAAATTGAAAATCAAAGGGTTGTGG
>JAQQSW010005757.1:0-14107 GCA_028646575.1 Pseudocheirus occidentalis | reverse complement strand
ATATATATATATATATGTATGTATAAAGATTATTATATTAACTACATGCAATTGGGAATTAAGATATATAGGCACTGGGGTAGGGAGACACAATCTGCCCTACCAGAAAGTTAGAAGGGTTATGGGGGAGGATATAGGAGGGAGCATATTAGGGGAGGTGCTTTACAGTGTGTTCACTGTTTTGTGGTGGGGGTAGGGAAAGATGGGGAGAAAAGTTGTAACTCAAAATCTTGTGGAAATGAGTGATGAAAAGAAAATAAATAAATTCAGAGTGGAAAAAAAATAAAACAGGACAAAAAACATCATATAAAATAAATTATGGGCTTTCCAAATTAATAAAAAAAAGAATACAAACCCTTTGAGTACAGGAACTAGGTTTTTTTATTTAGTTGGTTTTTCATTTTTATGTCTTTTTTGTTTTCCCAGTCCTTAGCATAGTAACTGGTACATAATGAGTACTTAATGAATGTTTGACATTCTCTACCACCATTTTCCCTATTATTGAAGCTTTCTAGTTCATAGTTGAGTATGCCTATGTGTACCAGATAGAGTAGTCTTTCACCACCAAGACATACACAGGAACTATATGAACACAATCATAAAACACTCTTCATATAAATTGTTCATGGGTAGGCTGAGCCAATATATGAAAAATAACAATATTACCTCAATTAACTTACTTATTCACTACCATACCAAATTAGCAAAGAATTATTTTGTAGATACAAGAAATTGTTTTATAAAATTCATCTGAAGAAATAAAAGGTCAAAGGAATCAGTAAAGAAAAAAATTAAAAGGAAGGGAACCTAGTAGTACCCGATCTTTTGAAGGTACTCAGTTTGAATTACAAATAGTGAGACTGTGAATGGAGCTTCATTTCAAGTATGATGTATGTATTCCAAGAATTTATACTCAGCATTCCATTGGCTTACTCTAAGAAGTGCCAGACTGGGTGCTGTCAGGCACATATATGTGATGACATTGGCCAAATAGTAAATTTATTTGTATTACTGACCAGGCACATTGAAAAGGGATGCAGTTGTTCCATTGCTAGACTGAATGGATCAGAAATCTTGGTGATCTCTATGGAAGGGGTAAATATGATCTAAGCCATGGTGGGTTCAGATCTGCCTTCACAAGAGACCACAGCTAAGATTCTAGGACTGACCTCAAAGTGTGTTAATAACACAAACACAAGGTATACCTAAGTCTTCACTGCCTTGATGATTCTCAGATGATTGGCAGTGAGCGATCAGGGTTGTAAGATTCATATCTATAAGAATTGTTATGTGGCAAAACAAACAGTGTTATTCTTGAAAATGTGAACTTAGTTCTTAAGTACCAGATCTGAAACTACATTCCAAAGTTGAAATCATCAAAACAATTTAGTATCCTCTACCGGGTCTGGCACAGAACTTCAAATCAAGTAATCGCTCAGTAAATATTTATCAATTGTTTCAATCACTTTTAGATGATAGGACTAAGGAAAGTTGTATTTCAGCAATTTTTTAAAAAGACAGTTATATTGAATGATACAAAAATACTATTTAGAGAGAAAATAATGATAAAAATACCAAAAATACCTTAAAGTAGTGAAACCATTAAAGAAAGAGGAGAAAATTTTTGTGTGTGTGTATAAATATACACGTGTGTATCTCTGTTTAACTATCTGATACATTAAAAAAATATACATCCCTTCCTACTATTTCTATTACAGTCACATATTGGAATTTTCCAGCCAGTTTCTTTTTCATACACACAAATACCATGATAAAAACCAATGTTCTCAAATCAACATACTCAAAAAGTACAAAAGAAAATTTATTAATGTAGGATGTTGTCTTAAAATAACTTATTGAATTTATTTTAAAAACATATTTTGTATTTGAGCATTTAAAATCAATAGGGCTCATGTTAGCTTGTAGTGTGTATATTCTAACTATCTAAAAACCTAGATTCCATCTCTAGCTTTGCCACTAAGCTAAAAATGACTGTAGGACAAATCCGTTAACTGTTGTTTATTTTATTTTCTTGGTGTAAAAGGTTAACATCATTATTTTTCAATCTATTAAAGACATAATATACTTAGTTACTTAGAGGTCTTTGTATGATGCTCTAAACCGGAAGAAAAGTCAGATTTTTTTAAACATGGAATATTTAAGGGCATTATCACTATTGACACATGACAACCTTCCTCTGAGCCACATACTCCTTCAATATCAATCACCAAGCAATCAACTAAAAATCATTAAATAATAATGAACAATGCTATTCAAATCAATAGTTTGTCATTTCTATTTTTTTTAATGTCTTTCCCATTACCAGTAGTGCCATTACTCTAATTATTAGCAGATATCATCTACGATGGGGAAATGGAACAAAACTAAACAATAAAAAAAGTTATCCTAGAATGCAATACATTTGGTTTTTTTGGTTTTTTTGCTATGAGTGGAAAACTACTCTTTTTGGTTCATTTGAAACCCTTTCCAGATTGCATCATAAATGATAAAAGTATAATTCATCAATAATTGTATATTTATAGATCTGGGCTATCAAATAGGCTTTGATCTAGTAGGAAATTGGAAGCCACTGAAGGCATCAATTAAATTATTGATGAATTTTGTTATAATAAAGCTGATAAACAACCACAATAAAAAACTGCAAAATATACTTTCCAAAGACTGTTAAAACAAGATAAAATGGTTTGTCTAATTGTAGAGTGTGTGGTTGTGTGCATGTGAGGGGGGGGAACGAAGGGGGAGAAAGACAGAGACAGAGAGAGACAGAGTCAGAGAGATATATCTTTTCAATTAATTTTTTTTAACATAATAGAAATTTGCCTTTTACTTTTAACAAGATAAACACAACATCTATTGTTTTGAACCTGAATTTTGTTCCATTTTATTAATACACTGAGATTTATTCAGCCATTCCCCAATCATTGGGCATGTAGTATACATCCTAATTTTTACTTCAAACACAGAGTGTTCTAGTGAATATTTTTGCCTTATTTCTGATCTATAACATTTTAAGAAGTACAAATCAAGAAGTAGGAGCACTGGATCATGTGTCTGAACAGTTTTGTAGTTTCTATTTGTAATTCCACATATCTTTATAAAGCAGTTAGATCAGATCACAACACTGACAGTGAATTACTTTATCTGTTTTCTGAAGTCTCATCAATATTTAATTTTTTCATCCTTTATTAATTTTGCCTGTTTGGTGAATAAAATGAATTGCTTCAAAGTTTATCTTAATTTCCACTCCTCTAATTATTCGAAATTGTGACCATGTTTTCAGATATTTATTCCAAGTTTACATTTTGCCTGTGGAAAATTGGTCATGTACCTTCATTTGTTAGGAAATGGTCTTTAATCTTACAGATCTGTATCAATTCTCTGTTCATTTTAGGTGTTAGATTTTTATAAAGGATGCATAATACTAAGGGTTTTGCTTGCATATGTTGTTTTCTTATTGGGACCTCTTTTTTTTGTTTTTTTAATTTATGCAGAAGCCTTTGCTCTTATGTTGTCAAAATTATTTTGCATTTTTTAGTATTCTCTATATCAGAGTTTAAGAATTTTTATTTATAGTTACCAAGTATATAATCTTCTACCCTCTTCTAATTTTATACATTTTAAAAATATTAAAATACATTATTCATTTGGAATCATTTACAGTGTATAAAGATGACAAACTAAGCCCAATTTGTGACAAATGGCTATACAATTTTCCTACCATGTAGTTATTGCTGAATAATGAGTACCTTCCATAGCAATTTGTGTTCTGGGGTTTATAAAACACTAGAATGCTTTGTACATTTATTTCTAAATCTTGATTTTAAAAATTTATTCCGCTGATTACATTTTCTCCTTTAGTAAAGCACCAGTGGGGATTTATTAAGTCCTTTATAATATAATTTGAGATTCAATTCATTTCTCTTTTCTGCTTTCTTCATTATTTCTGTTTTGTATTCTTTTCTTCCTCTCTATATATTTGCTGGTCTTTCTTCAAATTCTATAAAGTGATATTTTGATATTTTGATTGTTACAGCATAAAAATTGATTTTGTTAGTAAATTCAGAGATGTAAGTTCAACTATACTTATTGTCATCACTTTCACCATTCATTTTAAAATTATGTTTTTATTGGTATTTTCTGTTCCTTGCTTCCTTAAAAATGTTATTTCAGTTATTCCTCTCCTTGTCTTTTCTAGAGATCCCTCACAGATGACAAATAGTATTTTCTTAGAGAGAGAAAAAAAATCAGCACAAGCGATTGATAGACTGAAAAAGTTAAAAAAAAAAACATGTAAAGTGTAACACCTGTGGACTTCCAACTTCCATAGAGAGGTAGGTTGGGAAAGCCTTCTCATACTTCTTCATTTTACCTTTATAATTTTGTTACATTTTCATTCATTTTTTTTGAATTAAATATATTTCACTATTCAGGTTTTGTAACTCACTAATGAGAAATAACCTTTGTCAATTAGTGGATTGCCTTTTTTGCGTAATTACTTATAAATTATGAGTTCAGATTTTTGCCTGTGTTTCTTTCTTTACTAGAACATGAGTGCTTGAAAAATACAATACACTCTGACTCTTAGTTTTCTCATTAAATTTCTCAAATGCCATTTTTCAAACATTCTGTTGTAATATGCTATTATGTTTTTGCTTAGCTTTCTATATATCTCATATTCTGAAAGGATGATAGTAAATTCTCCTAAAATTAATGCTTATTGTGAAGGTCCTTTTGCACTTCAACCAGCCTTTCATTTAACTATTTTTTTGTCTCTTTGGTGCATGGTAAATATTGATACTACTTTATAACCTGGAGTCCTTTTAAGGAGACTGTAATTTCTCTGTCCATTGGTCAGTCTGATTTTTGCTTTTCTGTCCAAAACTATGACTTCAACCTAAGTTTCTGCAGAATCATATTGTATTCATTCGAATATTTTACTTAAATCTGTATAATTATCTATGTTTTAAGTGTGTTTCCTGGAAGCAATTATTGTTGTACTGTGTTTTCTTATCTCATCCATAACTTTTTAAACTGAATAAATTCAATGAATCTTTTAAAGGCTCTCATGTTTTTCCCTATATTGTCTCCTATTATATTACCTGGCTTCATCTATACAAGGAACTTTCCAGATCGTCTTGCTTTTACCATTCTATTTCTCCAGCTTCTACACATCCACACAGATGAACTTTGAATCTACCTCATGCTAAAACCCAACATAGATCATGGAAGTCTACAAAATCTTTTAAAGATTTGTGTTCTGTCTTCCCAGATAGGAGTGTTCTTTATAAGTAACCCTTTCTCATATCCTTCTACTCTCTTTGGTTAGTTTAATATAATAAATCTCTTCTCTCCTGTGTTTTTCTCAATTTTGTCTCTTTCTGTCCATTCTTTTACTCATGCAGTTTTCTCACACTGTTATTTGGCACTGTTTGTCCTTCAAGTTGTGACCTCCCTTACATAAACATAATTTTTTTCCCCTTTGGAGAAAGAACAACTCTTTGCTACTTTTGTAACTTATAGTGTGAAGGAAGGTAGGCCTGGATCCTTGAGAGTTTACACCTGCTGAGCATTAACAGGGTCTTCTTTCCTGCCAAAGTATCAGCCCAGTGCTAGACTACATCTCTGCTTTTCAGGACCACCTTAAGTGTCAGGACCAGGTTTGCAAGAAAGATGAGTTTTTTGACCACAGCAACTCTAAAACATTTTCTATCAAGCTATGATCAACATTGATTCACTAATGAATTTACCCACACAAATGAAATCATCGATTCTTGAAGGGCTGAACTATGAAAAATTTATGGATTATCACTCTATCGTTATTCGATTTAAAAATGGTTACTTTGTAAAGCTTTTGTTTCATGATTAGCTTGCATGTCTAAAGCCCTCTGTACAGCTGGCTTCTTCTCCAAGATAGTATGGAAGCTTTTGATTATATTAGGAAGAAAATCATCTTTTTTCTCATAAAGAAAAATACTTGGTTTAGCAGAAGAGACAAAATGACAAAGGTTAAATTCTTTTGTTTTTCTTTGCCTCAATCTTCAGAACACTTTTTATTTCTCATAATTGATCAAGAGATTTATACTGAAGGTTCATGATATACAACTTGTTGCTTTCTCACTGAATTAAGCGTCTCATGTCATTGAAGCTTCAGAGTCTGACGACAGTTTCTGGACGAATTAAATTGGGTAGTTACCTTTATGACAGTATTTTTTTAGTCTGTCAATTTGCCAATTGCTCTAGAACTGGAAGGCAGCTAGTCCGCCTTGTTTTACAGATGAAGAAAGTGAGCTCCAGATAGTCTTAGTGATTTGCCTAAGGTCAGATCAGTGGTAAGCACCAGAGGAAAGGTGGCAATTCAGAACATCTAACTCTGGAACATGTCTTCTTTCCAGTATAGCATAGGGATTTTCCCTGTGAGGATTTTTTTTTCTATTCACATTTGTTATTGCTATTCTTTTACTTTGTTTGGTGTTTTTTGTTGCTTTATGAAGCTTTATGAAGTGCCTTATGAAGGCACTGGGCTTATTCACAATTGACCAATAAGCCAGCTTGATTTTTTTTAAACCAAGAATGTGGTGCAATGTGGTGGATGTGGGGCTTGGGGGATGGGAATATAAAATCATCATTCTCATATCCACTTCCCCACCAGGTCATTCCCATGCTTTATTCATCTTCACTTGTTAAAACTTACAGAATATTCAAGAACCAGTTCAAATCTTCTCTCAATCTATAAATAAACATTTATTAAGCTATTATTCTGTGCAAGGAACTGTGATAGGCTCTGTTAAGCTACAAAAAGAAGCAAAAGGCAATCCTTACCCTCAAGAAACTTACAATCTAAAGGGGGAAAAACAAGTATGTGTATATATATATATACACACACATATACATGTATGTATCTATACACATGTATATATGTGTATGTATAATATAGTTACATCCATTCATTCATTCATCCATCCATCTCTCTCTCTCTCTGTCTCTCTGTCTCTCTGTCTCTGTCTCTGTCTCTGTCTCTGTCTCTGTCTCTGTCTCTCTCTCTCTAGCTAGGTGGTATTCTGGAGCCAGGAAGACTCATTGTCCTGAGCTAAAATCTGACTTCAGACAATTATTAGCTCTGTGACCCTGGACAAATAAGTCAACTAAGCCTGTTTGCCTCAGTTCCTCATCTATGAAATGAACTGGAGAAGGAAATAACAAACCACTTGAGTATCTCTGCCAAGAAAACCTCAAAAGGATTCATGAGTAATTGGACGCTACTAAAATGATGAGATCATATATCATACACACATAATATATGTTACATATCATATATACATATACATACTTACATATATGCTACACACTCAGAACAAGCTATATACAGGAAAAATAGGAAACACATAACAAAGGGGAAGGCACAAGGTTTAAGAGGGTTGACAAAGGCTTTCTTTTTTCCTCTCCCATGGAGGTCATGCAGATTCCAACAATCAGAAATTTTTGTTTCTATTCTTGGAACTATTTTCATAGTTATTGATTTACATGACTTATTTCACGTACTTGGTTGTAAACTCATTGGGCACAAAGGTTTTGTCATTTATCTTCGCAGCTTCCTCAGTACTTCCAAAGTATGATATTTTCTAATTTTGTTGAGAAGATTACCTTGATAGTGAACTGTAACCTTTAAAGACTAAAGCTCAGGTAGGAGATTATTGATCTAATATAGCTTAAAGATTATTCAATTTACATGCTTTTATTAAGTTCCCACTTAGTAGCCAGTGCTCTGCTAGGAGTTGGGGACAACAAGAGAAAACAAAAACAAGAGTAATTATCCTTCCCAAGGGAAATGTGCAGACTACGTGGAGAGTAGGGGTGGGGAGAACAACTATAAAGCTACAAAAATACCACATATCTAAATAATAAATGCATAACAGTTAGAAGGAAAGGACTAATAATTGTGGGAGTTCCAATAGCTCTATTATAAAAGTTGGCATTTGAGCTGCACCCTGAAGAGAACTCTGGGTTTTGAGAGTTGAGTTGAGGAGGGAAAACATTTTGGTCATAGTAGAGGTCCATGCAGAGACAGCAAGATGGAATATCCCCTTGAAGTGACAAGTGGGAAATATTGTCCAGAATGTAGAATGTATGAGAGTACTGTGTAATCAGCCTAGAAAAATATATTGAAGCAAGATTGTGAAAGGCTTTAAATACGAGAAGGAAGAGCTTCTATTTTATTCAGGAGGCACAAGGGAGACACAAAGTCTTCTTAAGTATGGAGGTGACATGAGACAGTGGAATGTGTGGGACTCATACTCAGAGGACTTTGGGTCAAATTCACTTCTGTCTTGGCTTCAGTTTTGTCCAATAAATTTGCAAATTTGTAGGGTCTTGGACTACAGGACCTTGAAGGTTCCTTTCATCTCCAAATCTAATGAACCAGGGATCCTATGAACATTCTCAATTAGTTTAGATAGTCCTTTAATTGAATGATATTTAATCTCTCAGCACCACAAGATGCAATGCATTTCTGAAAAGTTACAGGTAAACTCAATTTTGGCAAGTTGATCTAATGCATCATTTTATGAGAACTCAATATTTGAAGAAATACTGAGGTAAATAATCTTTAAAACAAATGATAAAATCTTAATGCATCTTTTTATTATTATACATTATGTTTTAAGAACAGGTCACACTTATAAACAGGAACAGAACAATAGTAGCTGACTGAAAAACTGCTCTCATAATGGTAAAGAAATCATTATGTGGTGAAAAAAATGGCATAAATACCTTGCACCAAAAAATAGTAAAAATAATCAGTTCCTATACTAAATTTCTTCTCTGATACTTGTCATGTGGATGTGACTCTGGTTTTTCAAAACTATGCCTAATTTCTAATGTGTTGTTGTATTAATTAGCTATTTTAAGCCTAAAACTCACATGGTCATGGGGGGGTGGGGTGGAGTGCCTAGCTTCTAAAACTCATGCCGAATTTATAATCCTATGTTGTATTAATTAGTTATTTGTAAGTCTAGAGTGCAATATCCCAGCTTTTAAGGCCCGCTTTTTTTTCTTTTTAGCTTTAGGGATTCTATTTTAGAAGAAAAGTTCTATTTAATGACAATTGTTCTGAATACCCAGTTAGGATAAAAAAAAAATTCTCAACAGGTTATGCAAAGGTTGAGTTCCTGGTCTAATCTTACATTTATATCTCTCCCTAGTCAGTTTTTTTCCTCTTTATGGTTGAGGCAAAATTAAATGACCAGGATACAGTTGGGTGATGAAAGAGCAATCCTGTGGCCCCTTCTTCCAATGACTGAATCCCTATCTGGGAATATCACTGAAGGAAGTGACCCAAACATCTATGTTCACTGCTCCCCTGGCTCAGGATTCTACAGACTTCTCTCTTCCTTCCTTGTGAATACTCTCTCCCCATTTCCCTGTGCTCTTTTGTGTATGTTTTCTCCATTAGACCTAAGTGTCATGAAGCTAGGAATTGACTTTTTGGCTTATATTTTTTGTATTCACAGCTCTTAACATAATTCCTGGCACACAGGAAATGCTTAACACAAGTATCTAGTTAATGTAGAAGGAACATAAAAACTCAAGCAAATCCAGGCTAATTATAAAGACTCAGTATATGCCTAGCAGTATATTATATGCACATTCTCCAAGGCCAGCCCAGCTAAGTTTGGAAAGGTTCTACACTTCATTTGCAGAAGGCGATATTTTTGTTTTATATGACTAATTATAGAAAATCATCTACTAAATCAGAGGAATTGAGATATGCATTAGTGTAGCAAAAAGGCACAATCAATCAAGTATTTATGAAGCACCTACTTTATACCTCATCTGTATTTCTTCATCTGTAAAATGAGCTGGAGATGGTAATGATAAACCACTCTTCTTTGTCAAGAAAACCCCACATGAGGTCATGAAGAGTCAGACAGGACTGACAAATGATTGACTATGCCTTCAATTGCTATATAATGTATTTGGTGTTCTGTATATAAATACAAAGAACTTAATCCCTACTTAATAATAATAATAATAACAACAACAATAATAATAATAGCAGCAACCAACAGATAGCCTTTATATAGCACTTCTGTGCTAGGCTTTGTGCTAGCATCTCATTACAGGCAATGGGGGTATAGAAATCCATCTTACTCTGTAAGAAAGTAAGGGAGAAGGGGATAAGGGGAAGAATGGGGGGATATTTGAGAGGGCAGACTTGGGAAAGGAGTACTCAGGATGCTTGCCATCTTGGGGTAGGGACTAGGGGAGAGATGGAAAGAAAATCCACAATTCAAAATCTTGTGGAACTGAATGTTGAAAACTAAAAATAAATAAATAATTCTGAAAAAAATTGTATATTGTTTGATTCTCATAATAACCTAAAGATAGATGCTATTGTTATCTCCAATTTTCAGTTGAGGAAACTGAGGCAAACAGGGTAAGTAATTTTCCCCAAGGTCAGGCATTGTCTGAGACTAAATTTAAACTCAGACCTTCTTGACTCCAGGTCCAATGAACTACCTAGTCATCCACAATGAACTTGTATTCTAATATGGGAGACAATTGTCTAAAATACATATAGCTACAGTGGACATACATAGTCATTAAATGCAAATATAAGCAAAGTAGTTCAATACAAAGTGCTTTGGGAGTGTGGGTGGTAGCAGCTAAGGTAAGCAATAATAGATTCATGTAAATGGTGGTGCTTGAGCTTCAACTTAAAGAAAGAGAAGATGCTATGATGTAGAGGCAAGAAAAAGGTGTATTCTAGGCAATACAAAGGCCTAGAACAGTGGTTCTCAACCTGTGGGTTGCAACCCCTTTGGGGGTCAAGTGACCCTTTCACAGAAGTGGCCTAAGACCATCTGAAAACATGTATTTCCCATGGTCTTAGGAATTGAGACACCGCTCCTCTATCCATCTCCAGGTGGGTCTGCCCACATGCAGACACACCCACATACAAGTATTCAAGGGTCGTGGTATTAGGAAGGTTGAGAACCACTGGTCTAGAACAAAAGATAGATTTTGTTGTTGTTAAAGATGGAGAAAAAAGATTGGTTGAGTGAACTGCAGAGTACAGGGGAGGGAGTGATGTCCAGTGAGTTTGGAAAGACAAGTTGGGGCACGGTTGTAAAGGGGATTTAAAAACTACACAGAAGAACTTATATTTTATCCTAGAATCCAAGGGAAGACATTGGAGTTGACTCTGTAAGAGAGTCACATGGTTAGATCTGCTCTCAAGGAAAATTTTGTCACACTAAAGAATCACATTAAATTATTTCTTTTTAGAAGTGTTGAAGAAATAATGTCTTGTTCATAAAAGCACTTCCCTCACAATTGGATTTCTAAAATCCAAGTGAAAGACTTCATATTTCTCTCCATTAAATCTGATCTTATTAGTTATGGCTCTCACAGGAAACTATAGAGATTCAGTTCAACAAACATTACTGTTAGATGCTAGAAATACAAAGAAATACAAAGGCAAGATATGATTCCCTGCTCTCAAGAACATTATATTCTACTGGAGTCATACAACATAAAAATAGATCCTTATAAAAGTGATAATTTGAAGAATAGGGAGAGGGAGAGAAACAAGGACTAAAGGGATTACGATAGACTTCCTATAGGAGATATTACGTGAGCTTTTATATGTTAACAAAAAGAGCTCAGGTTTCCTATGAAATGGAGGTGAAGACAGAGTGAATTCCAGGAATTGGGTAGTAACTTTTGCAAAGGAATGGGGATAGGAGATGGGATGGTGAGCCAAAGGAAATACTAGTTTTTGATGAATGTAGAATGAATAAAGGGGAATAATGTGAAATAAGTCTAGACAGGGAACCTGTAACTTGTTGCAAAGGAAGCCAAATATGCAAAAGACATTTGACATGAAATCTGAGTGTGAAAGAGAATCTTAAAAGTGAACAAGACTTTTAAATAAGCAGTGGTTAAATGATATTATTGTTTTATGTAATTCAGAAAGGAAAGCAGAATTTCACCTTTGTGGTGGAACTTTCCAGTGACATTTATAATACCTTTTTTTTTTCTTAAAGTAGGTTTTAATGATATCTTTTCTTTTCACATTTTGTAAAATTTCCCTATATTTTCTCCAGTATTCTTCCCAGAGAATCATCCCTTTAAACAGGTTTTTTGAGAGAAGAGGAAAAAAATTAGCTAAATCTTTCCAAACAGTGAAAAAAATTGCCATCATATGAAAATTTCCCCATGCACGGAGATTTCTCCTATATCTTTTTTTCATCCTTCATAATTTTGCAACATTCAACTTCAATTGTTTGTGATTTCTCTTTCCACTTACAAACGTGCAATAATAATAATTAATGATGATGATAAGAATGATAAGAATTAGCAGTAGTAATAACTAACATTTATATAGCACCTACTACTTGTAAGGTACTGTGTCAAGTGCTCTACAGATATGGTCTCATCTGATTCTCACAACTGTGGAAGACAGATATCATAGTCATTTTACAGATGAGGAAAATGGGGCAAAGGTCAAATGACTTGCCCAGAGTGACACAGTTATAGAGTCTAGAACTCAGATCTTCTAGACTCTAGAGCCAAGCTTTTGGGACAAAAACTCATTATTTGACAAAAACAGCTGGGAAACTGGAATACAGTATGGCAGAAACTAGATATAGACCAACATCTCACACCATATACCAAGTGAGGTCAAAATGTGATTTTATACAAAAAGCGTTTTTACCAAAAGCTAATTAAGGGAGCATGGAACAATTTACCTGTTAGATCTATGGATGAGGAAGAATTTAGGACCAAACAAGATATAAAGAACATTATGAAATATAAAGTAGATAATTTTGATCATGAAAATAAAAATTTTTGCACAAATAAACCCAATGCAATCAAAATTAGAAGGAAAGCAGAAAGCTGGGGGAAAATTTACAGTAAATATTTCTGATAAAATATTTGTTTCTCAAATATATAGAAAACTAAGTCAAATTTATTAAGAATAAATTATTATAATTATGTATATATATATATATATATATACATACATACATCTTATGATCTCATAAATAAATAAAATTCCCCAGTTGATAAATGGTCAAAGGAAAGAAATAGGTAGTTTTCAGACAGAGGAATAAAAGTTATATATATATGAAAAAAATGCTCTGTATCACTATTGATTAGAGGAATACACATTAAAACAACTCTGAGGCCACTATCTCATATCTATCAGAATGGCCAATATACCAAAAAAAAAAAATAGAAAAGCAAAGAAAATGATAAGTGTTGGTGGGGATGTGGGAAAACTGGGACACTATTACATTGTTGGTGGAATTATGAACTGATCTAACCATTCCGGAGTGCAATTTGGAACTATGCCCAAAGGGCATGCTCTTTGATTGATCCAGTGATACCACTGATTTATGATAGGCTGCTATTAGGTCTGTATCCTGAAGAGATCAAAGAAAAAGGAAAAGAATCTACTTGTACAAAAAATATTTATAGCAGCTCACTTTTTTTGTAGTGGCAAAGAATTGGAAAGCAAGAGAATGGTCATCATTTGGTGCATAACTGAACAAGTTGTGGTATGTGATCATAATAGAATATAATTGTGGGGCAGAGCCAAGATGGCGGCGTAGAAGCAGCAAAGCACCACAGCTCCCACACAAACACGCTAAAAAACTCATAAAATGGGATGCTAAACAGATTTTCAAGCTCCAAAACTCTCCACAAGACAGAAAGCACATCTGTTGCTACAGGCAGCGCAGCAGGCGGGGCTCTTCCCAGCAGTCTGGGACCCACAGCCGAAACCCAGCCGGCTCAGGCCCTGGGGTATCGGGCGGGGAGCCTCGGCTATAGGAGAGCAGATCAGCTGCACTGGAGGCAGAGTTACCACATCTATCAGGCCAGAAGACAAAAAGGCTAAGAGAAAGTTCGGTGGATTTTGCTAACGGGGGAGGAGAAGAGCGGGTCGGGCCAAACTGCTCCCAGGGCAAGGAGGCATCGGGAGGCGGCTGTTGCAGCGGGAGGCAGCTGTTGCAGCAGGAAGGGCTGAGAGCTGCAGCGGCTTCCACTGGGCTGCTTCAGAGCCCTCGGCCTGCAGATAGCA
>JAQQSW010005755.1:0-14108 GCA_028646575.1 Pseudocheirus occidentalis | reverse complement strand
GTCCTCAGGTCCACAGTAACAACTGACAGAAGCACTTATCACAATGCCTGGGACTTAGTAGGTGCTTAATAAATGCCTACTGCCTTTCCCTTTTCTCTCAGGGATTCCACTATCCACACAGAAGGGGAACTCTGTGATTCACCTTCAGGTGATTCTTTCCACAAATAAAGGGATTATTAGAGAATAGTAGGATCACAGACTTAGATCTAAGAGGGGGCTTAGGAGATCATCTAGTTGAAACCCTACATTTTCATGGATAAGAGAACTGAGAGGCCAGAGAGATTCAGTGATTTGCCCAAAGCTAAGGACGCCAAATCTATATGTACGCATAGAATTGTAGGACTCAGAATAGGGAGGGACCATAGAACTGACCCCAGAGCCTTCCTTGAAGCCTTTCCATATTGAAAGAACCTGTGAGACCTTGTGCTCCATTGGACTAACCTTCAAGAACCCAGCAGCACCTCCATAACATGTTGTTTATTTATTTCAGTCATGATCGACTCGAGACCCTATTTGGGATTTTCTTGGTAAAGACAATGGGATAGTTTGCCATTTCCTTCTTCAGCTCACTTTATAGATGAGGAAGCTCATCATGAAGGTTGAGTGACTTGCCCAAAGTCATACAGCTAGAGTCTGAGGTTGGATTTGAACTCAGATCTTCTTGACTCTAGATGTAGTATTCTATGCAGTACACCACCTAGCTGTCCCAGATGTGATGAGGCATCAAAGGTGAACTTATTTGGAGGAATCTTCTATCACAGATCTCCCATCTTCCCTAGGACTTTTATATTAGGAGACCATACTGACCTATCTCTCTAGTCTAATCAAATCATACAATGAACGATATGGCACTTCAGACTGATAGAGTCTGAAGTGAATATTTATATTATAACCAAAACAAAAACTGCCTAAGCAAATTAGTCCAGTTAGGGGAAATCCTCTTGTTATTCTAAGGGGTCCTTAAATTATCTTGGCCACATAGACTCCAATACATCTAGCATTATTCACATCGATTAGTCTCATAGAATGTAAGCTCCTTGAAGACAAAGACTCTTTTATGTTTGTCTTTGTATCCCTAGCAACTAACAGAGTGCCTTAGACATAGGAAGAGCTTGATAAATATTTGATGAATTGAACTGAAGACACTGGCTAAAAAATGATGCTGATATTTCACAACAAGGGAACAATCAGTGTGTCAGCCTACCCCATATTAATCTACGTCCCCCAATGGTATGTAATTTTTCAATGGGAAATAAACAAGAAACCATGGTCAAAAGTACCTCATTTGATCCTCATGATAATTCTAGGATGTAGATGTTATTATCATCCCAATTTTACATCTGAAGAAACTGAGTCTGAGAGGGGTTAAATGTCCTTATATACCCACCATAAAATAATGACCTTAAAAAAAACCTAATTCTTTGTGTTACGAAAATTACATGAGCTAAGCAGGAGAGGTTTGCATTGTGCATGTGCTAGAGTTCCTTGTATTGGCTGTATTCTCTTTGGGTTACATCGTGTTTTGCATTGCTTGAATTTCCACAATTGTAAGCCACAGTTACAAGTAACAAATAAGTCAAATTCTAGAATTTGTTTCCCAGTAGCAAAAAGTTTCACTGAATTGAAGGCCTACTTATCATTTGCCTCTTTAATTACAGCCAATACAACATAATCCTCAAACCCAGTTTGATTCTGACCTGGTGCCAGGATCTCGGATCTAGAAAAGAGAACATCCTTAATTTATTTAGAGACACTCCAGGACATACAACCTAGCGTGGGGTCATTCTAAGGGTCCAAGAAGAATGGGTCAATTCTATAGTTCTCCTTGAAAAGGTACTGACTAGAGAGAGTAGGAAGTGACCAAATAGAGTCTATCTCCTTAGTGATGGGTGTGCGTGTATGTGTGTGTGTGTGTATGTGTGTATGTGTGTGTGTACATGCATGCCCTTATGTGTACACATTGCACACGTTGGTTGGGATAACATGGTACGTGGTAAAGAGAATTAGAATTTTTGGCATATAACTTAGGTCCAACCCATAGCCCAACCTTATCACTTACTGTGAACTCAGGCAAATAGCTTTAACCAATAAATTAACAAACATTTAGTAAGCTCCTACTCTGTTCCTGGCACTGTGCTAAGCACTGGGCTTACCAAAAAAGGGCAAAAGACAGTCCCTGCCCGCAAAGAGCTTACAATCCAATGGGGAAGCAAGATGCAAATAAATATGTACAAAGACAACTATGTATGGAATAAATAGGAATTATTTCACCTCTCTGACCCTCAGTTTCCTAAAAATTATCTGGACTAGAGAATCTCTGAGGTTCCTTCCAACTCTTAGACTCTACAGAAAATGAAGGATATGTTCTACTGGGTCTTTGCCTCAAGTTGTGGCTTTTCTTTTAGCTCAGGGCAAGGAATGCCTTTCTTGCTATCTCTGTATCACTGTCTGGCAGCATAGTACTTTACACATACAGGAGAAGGCACTTAATTAATGCTGGTGGAACGCGACTGCATTGATCAGATTATATAATCTTCCTTTGACCCAAATTGACCTGTGGTTTGGCTTAGCCATAACTCAATAACTGTGGTTATTTAATTGGGTTCTTCTATGAGCAACTGGGAAACTTTCTGCTTTCTGTGATGGATATAGAGCTTTCCAGAGTTCCACCCACCTTAGTGAGCTTTTTGGATTTTCATAACCATAATGAGGGGCCTCACTTCATTCACTCAATATAGTGAAGATTTATTCAGCATCTACTCTATGCCAGGGACCATATAAGACATTTGCTAGAGGCAAAGAATTTGACTGGTATCATTTGCATGACCTGAAGTTGTGAACTTTATTTTTAAAGGAATGTCTGAACCAGTGTCGTTCAATGGAAAGAAAACTGGAGTCAGAGAAACTTAGCTTCACCCCTCCCTCTGTCATCATTTACTCTCTGGGTGACCTCGGGCAAGCATCTCACCTCTCTGGGCCCCAGTGTTCTTCATCTGTTGATTAAGGGGGTTTGACAAAATGGACTCAGGGCCCTTTCCAGCTCTAAATCTGTGATCCAATGATCCTCAAAACCAGAAGCAAAATCTCTTTCTCTGGTGCTGCCTACTCATCTCAAGTGATAAAAGCCTAAAACAGAATAGGAAAGGTTTTAGAGCAATTTACTTACATTGATTATATCTTTACCTGGGTGAAATTAGTCTAGGAGAGAAGTCTGAGTTTTGGTCCTTTCCAGTTTTCTGAGTCTCCTTTCTGTTTTCTCCTTCCTCTTTACAAGCACTGCCAAGGTTTATAAAGCATTTTACAAATATTGTCTCATGTTATCCTCACAACAAACCCTGGGAAGTATATGCCGTTATTGTATTTATTTTACAGATAAAGAAAATGAGGCAGAATTTCAGTAATCTGCCAAGGGTTACACAGCTAGTATCTGAGGTAGGATTTGACCTCAACTCTTCTTAACTCCAAGTCCAGTGCTCCATGCACTGTACTACCTAGCAACTGGCAGGTACAAAGTGCATCATTGCATTCAATTCTCACAACAACCCTGTTGGGGTATTATCATCCGCATTTTACAGATGGGGATGTAGCCCTTTGTTCACTGAGCTATAGTCAGTAAGTGCCAGAGGCATGACTGAATTCGAGTCTCCTGATTTCAAGTGCTCTTTCTACTATACCGTGCTAGCCCACAACACCACTGAGTGGACATGAATGCCATGATATCTGAAGGATGTGTTGGAAAGAAATTTTTATCCTTTCTGTTATAAAGGAGCCTAGTCACAACAAATTCAGCCACAGAAACAAGGAACACAGAACTAAGTTTCTAAGCCTGGCCTAGAGCTTGTGTTAGGCAGAGGTATGGGGCCAGTGGGACATACAGTTTAATGGTCTAAAGACTATATGATTATATAAGACTGTAGGTAGCCATAGGGAACTTGTAATTCCTCATTCCCTTGGAAGAGAGGTAGATAGATGTCTCAAAATAGCACTGCTACTCTTAACCCCTCTACTGATATACTAGTTTCATTTAAAAGAACAACAAATGGTGAAGTTGTATACTGATTCAACCATTCTGGACAGCAATTTGGAATTATGCCCAAAGACTATAATAAAAATCATGCATACCTTTTGACTAATGCCACTGCCAGTATGGATCCCAAAGAGATTAAAAAACAAAAAGGAAAAGGATCTATATGTATAAAAATATTTAAGCAGCTCTTTTCATTGTGGCAAATAATTGAAAATTGAGGGGATGTCCATCAATTAGTTAATGGCTGAACAAGTGTTATATGATTGTAATGGAATACTACTGTGCTATAAGAAATGATAAGCAGGAAGTCTCAGAAAAACCTAGAAAGACTTACATGAACTGATGCAAAGTGACATGAGCAGAACCAGGAGAAAATTATACACAGTAACACCCATACTGCATGATGATCAACTGTGAATAACTAAGTTTTTCTCAGCATGCAATGATTCACGACAATTCTAAAGAACTTATGATGAAAAATGCTATCCATCTCTAGAAAAAGCTGATGGAGTCTGAATGCAGATTGAAGAATACTTTCTCTTTACTGTCTTCCCCCCCCCCTCTTTAGGCCTTTTTGTCTGTGTTTTCTTTCATGGCATGACTTACATGTAAATACATTTTGATTGCCTCAATGAAGGGAGAAGAAAAAGAGGGAGGGAGGTAATTTGGAACTCAGAATTTTAAAAAAGAACATTAAAATTGCTTTATTATGTGCAATTGGGGGAAAAATAAAATACTAAAAAAACAACAAGAAAGACCCATACCCGTCTTCCAAAGAGCTAATAATCTTTATGTCAAAAGCATTCACTGTTCTGATACTTTAAGTTTTGTTTCAAAGAAGACCGATGACATCATGAGGTGATGTCTTGACTTTTGCATACACTGGATTTAGGCAGAGTTGCATGCCCTCAAGAAGTTGGCATCCTTATTCTCTTTTCCAAAGTCATCAGAGTCCAACGACAAGACAAATTAACTGGCAATGGCCCAGTATGTGTCTCCCAGGTCCCACTTTAGCCACCTTCATAGCCATTAGAATATATTGTTCTCATCTGTTCATTTTTCTGGGGGAAATCTTCACATTCTAGACATCACCCTAACTCACAGATAGATTGAGGCCCATTGGTTGCACTCAATCTAATTTAGTCCCTCAGCCAAAACAGTTTTACCAGGGTGTGACCACTGTGCATGCTACAACTTCTTGGAGTCACAGGTGAGAGTTGAGTAATAGGTGAACACCAAAGTTGAATGAGTAGCCCTGAAAACGGCTCAGCAAGCTCTCACACCAGAGGTGCTGGTCCTCCTTGGTCACCTCTTATGTCCCCCCAAAGATTATGGAGTCAAACAACCAAAAAATATTTTTACACTTTCCTACCATGTGTTTAATTCAGTACTCAGGACCCTGAAAGGTACACAGAGGGGGAAAGAAAGAGAATAAGGCTTTCTCAAGGGCCTACTATATGTCAAGTACTACTAAGTACCTTATAATATATTATCTCATTTGACCCTCACAATAACCTTGGGTGATATTATTATCCCTAATTTACAGTTGAAGTAACCAAGACAGAAAGAAGTTAACTTGGATTAAGTTACATTTAACAGGATTACATAGCAAGTAAGTGTCTGAGGCTGAATTTGAACTCAGGTCTTCTTGACTCCAGGCCCAGCACTGTACCACCTAGAAGAAGTAGAAGTAGAAGTTGCTGCCCTCAGGGAACGTATTATCTAGGAAAGTGAAACAAGACATGTGAATATGAAACAGGTGGTAAATAAGATAATGAGGCAGCTAGATCCTGCTCTAGCCCTTTTATGACACGAACGTGTGATACAATCAGCATAAAATAAGATAGAGATGAAAGAAAATAGTCTGAGCTGGAGGCATGAGGAAAACTGCATGGAAGAATTATATTGGAAGGGGGTGGGTGGTAGAGTGGGTAGCATGCTGGACTTGGAGTTCTTGAGACCTGACATCATGCATTTCCTATCTGTATGACCCTGAGTACATGGCTTGATCTCTTTCAGACTCAGTTTCTTTGTCTGTAAAATGGGTATAATAATAGTAGCTACCTTACAGAATTTTTTGTGAGGATCAAATGAGATAACATCGAATGGTCTGAAAACTTTAAAGCATCAAATAATGCTATTGATGATGGTGATGATGATGATGGTGATGGAGATGGAGATGGAGATGGAGATGGAGATGGAGATGGTGATGGTGATGGAGATGGAGATGGTGATGGTGATGGTGATGGTGATGGTGATGGAGATGGAGATGGAGATGGAGATGGTGATGTGATGGTGATGGTGATGATGGAGATAGAGATGGAGATGGAGATGGAGACGGAGATGGAGATGGAGATGGTGATGGTGATGGTGATGGTGATGGTGATGGAGACGGAGATGGAGATGGTGATGGTGATGGTGATGGTGGTGATGATGAAGTGTAATAGGGAGTGTAGCTAAACTTCCAGTACCATGACCCCCCCAGTGATCAGCCAAGGACAGGGCTAGGAGAATGATGAAAGACTGAAGAATTCTTGCCCAGATTTCAAGGAGGTAGGAAAGAAACAAAGTAGTCATCAGGATGGAGTTACTTTCTATTGATGAAAATTTAATAGTGAATTTGCAATTTCTACATATAAGAAGGCTCATAAAAACTCCATGCAGGTAAGCAGCATTGTAAAGCAGTTTGTATGGCCAGAGCAGGGTGATTGACAATTGAGAGAAAACAGAGATCTGACTGCCTAGAGGAGCAATCAGGGTCCAATACAAGCTACCAGCTGAGCTAAAGGCATGGGTTGCTCTTGAGAAAGAAACAAACCATTGAGGAAATCCCAGGTTCTAGAGTCAGCCCAAGTATAGGGACACAGAAGTTGGCCATGAGTAGACCAGCTCTGGGGTAGACACTTGCTCATTCTCTGGGGAAAGACCCAAGCTCTGGATTTTAACAAGAGGGAGATCTGGATCTGAACACCTAAATTATGTTTCTTTGAACTCCTGGTTTTGACATGCTTGTAGAACAAAAGTAGTCAGGGGGGCCTAGAATAGGAAGGAAATATGGGTCCCAAGTCTATCCTGTGTTTCAATTGGTTTTATTCCTTTTCTATTGTTATTATTAGCAAGAAAGAAGATGCAATTTAATGCCATGCTTATATGATCAATTGCTATTGAAATGCAGAACATTGGTAAAGGGCTATTTTCCTGTGGATGGATCACCATGATGCAAGAGACAGATCAAATAAATCTACATATACCACAAACTCTTAGGCTAGCATTACTACCCATATAAAAGAAGAACCAGATGGGAGCCAGCCAGCCCTCTGAGAGCTATAGAGAACTTTGGGTCACCCCAAAAGGCTCCTCTGGTGTTGTGCATAATGTACAGCTAGGGAGAAGAGTATGACTAAACGTTATTTTTGCTACTTAACAAGATCAGGAAACTAGTCAATAGGATTCCCTAATCTTTAAAGGAGTATTACTATTTGAATACTAAGTCACTGCCACGTGTTGTTTGTGTAGAAAAAACTTGGGCTATGGAGTATTCGAAATAGCATCATTTGTTATATAAGAGAAGAAACACACACACACACACACATACACACTACACTATGATATGTTCAGGGTCCCTCATTTTCCCAAATTTTCAGTGAAAATATGAAGTATGAAGAAACCCCAATGCAACTCCTTGTGCTCAGTTACTCACAGGATGAGTTGAGGGAGTATTATTTTGAAGTAGAGGTTTTGGAAATATCCCACAGTGGGGAGACAAGAAGGAGCTCAGTAGATGCAAAAATGGAAAATACCCATTTTGAGCTTCTCCGTGGTGTCACAGATGTTTCTAATGAGTCCTTTCAAAAGAGTTGAACATTATATTTAAAATAAAATAAGCCTATAAGTAAAGCCTCTTTGTGGAAAAAGACAAGGCTGGAGAGGAATGACCGATAAGATCCTTTCAGGAGCTAGTCTGCTCCAGATCTATGATTTACTGAGAGTTTCTGCTATGTGGTTGATGTCAGTGCCAACACTGAGACAAATCTATTTGTTACTGACACAAAATAATTTTTAAAAAGCAATTACCTACTTGGTTGCATAAACCCTTACTACATAAAGTGTAGTAACATATTTTTTCTAATGAGTATTTGTGAAGGAAAAGGGCCCTGGACATGTCACAGAATGATGGGTGCGTCCATGCTGGCATTGTGAAGCATATTATTCAAAAGCATTGGCAAACAAAGCTGTCCCTGAATGGATGGAAGCTGGCAGAGATTTACAGTGACAAATAGCACTGCTTCCCATTCAAGTTCACCTCTGTTAGATGCAATGGTCCAGCAGAACCTGTAAATTTTGCATAAGAATTCATAAACCAAATTCCTGTGTTTACCTCCATCCAGTCAATGGATCTGATAAAGAAGAGACACCAGGGACATAGAAGCACAGTCTATCTACCCCCTGCTTGTGTAAATCTTTCTCCCTGTGCCCTAGACTTCCTGAGCAGGTATAGAAAATATTCCAGCCTCTCTTAATTAATCAGTATATGATATTCCCAAAGATGAAGAGGGGCTGTTGTCACATGACCTGTTGGTCAAAACCTAAGGCTGGAATATGAAAGGTTTTTGGAACATGGTACCTGAAACTTGAGCTAAGAACACTGGCAAGCCCAGTTCTCATCTTTACTTTTCTGTACCATGGTCTTCTAAAACATGAGCGTCCTTTTCTAAAACAGCATTGGAGATTACAAGCAAACTGCTTGGGCA
This sequence comes from Pseudocheirus occidentalis, assembly GCA_028646575.1. NCBI lineage: Eukaryota > Metazoa > Chordata > Mammalia > Diprotodontia > Pseudocheiridae > Pseudocheirus > Pseudocheirus occidentalis. The sequence goes on along the minus strand of JAQQSW010005755.1, from coordinate 5,330 downwards.
GTAGTCTGAGAATGCCTTTCTTGGAGCCTGGCTAAATCCCTGCATTGGAGTTTTCTTTATATCACCCTCCCTCCCCTAATAAAAAGAAGCACTTGTAAACACATTCCTCACAGCACAGTAAATTCAATTCTTTAGGGGCAGGTAATGTCCAATCTGAGCCTAAATGTTCAGCCTTAATGAATGGTAATAACACTTCTGTGCAGTAACACCAAATGTCATTACGAAAGATAATGCCACAGACTGCAGCAAAAATGTAGTGACAGATATAGGGATCAAATAACGGGTAGTCAGGAATTCCAGGACTGCAATTCTATTCCAAGGTTCAAGTGAGGTGGCCAACTATTAGAGAGAAAACTCAAATCGTTTAAAAAATCTCAGAGGTGACTAGATAGCAATTCACTCACAAATCAAAGACTCCTATTTCCTCCTTGAGAGACAGAGAGAGTGAAGAGGGACAGAGAGACAGACAGACAGAAAAAGAGATAGAGAGGAGAGAGGAGAGAGGAGAGAGGAGAGAGAGAGAGAGAGAGAGAGAGAGAGAGAGAGAGAGAGAGAGAGAGAGAGAGAGAGAGAGAGAGAGAGAGAGAGAGAGAGAGAGAGAGAAAGAAAGAAAGAAAGACAGAAAGACAGAAAGACAGAAAGAAAGAAAGAAAGAAAGAAAGAAAGAAAGAAAGAAAGAAAGAAAGAAAGAAAGAAAGAGACAGACAGCCAGACAGACCATACTTAGGTGCAGATTTCCATATCATTTAGCTTTTTGCAGTTATTTCTTTAAGTCATCATAAGGACTATCCTGTCACTTTTGTCCTTTCCAGTTCACTCTCTTCTGGCCAGGTCTAATTTCATGTTTTAGTCTCTTGCATATTCCATTTCTATTCCCTTCCTTCTGATATCCCTCATTGTTTCTGTCTTCCACTGGTATATAGTATTAACTTTGAGAAGAAAGGGGAAAAAATTGTTCAATTTTCTCCTGACAATCCAACAAAAGATAATGTATATTTTGCCTACCTGGTACAATAGTTTACAAAGTGTACAAAGATGTTGCAAAGATATTGTGATCTTATACATATTTTAGCAAATATTCCCTACTACTGAAATACATTTTGAAAATAATCACTCTTTTCATCCAAGACAAGGAGTGGTTTATGTTGGACAAGTAGTATGAAGCGCCCATCTATGATATATTTTTCTAGATGCCTTTGACTCTTGCGCCAGAAAGAACAAAAATTGTCTCAGCAATGGAATGAGCCCTTTTCTGACATGGTGGCAATTTGATGACGAAATAATCACATCCCACCTTCCTTCTAACTCTTCTACTACATTCTGCTACCTCAGATTTTTAACTTTCTTCCTCATGTTCAATCTCTGACCAAAACACTAACCTTGAAACTCTACGACCTTTGGGGTTACAGATGGCTAACTAAATTTCACATATAAAAGTGTTCCACACAAATTCTACTCTGATGGTTCATTAGATTACAGAAGTGGCTCCAAGTTCTCTTCAGCTATGCAAGTGGATTTCGAATTCTGGCATATTTGACCAAGATGAAAAAGATTTCAACTAAGGTATCTACAACAAACTGTAGTTATGATTGTCTGAAGACAAGCCTAGCTAAGAATAGAAAGGTTCATTGGCAGCAAATTGGTCACTAGGTAGGGAATTATTAGATAGGGAGGCCCACGAAAAAGATAAAAACACAAAGCTGTTGCCAGATGTCTTCTGGTCCCATAGTGACAACAACAGATTGGTGGGGAGGAGGGCAGAAGTTGCTAAGAATTACCAAAAATTTTAGACTGTCTACACATATTAATTTAATCACTGGTATTCTATATGCGAGATCTCTTTCTCTACATTCTAATCGAAGCAGCCTACAGATGCTATAGACTGATTGTGTTAGAATACTATAGACCTGCCTTCATGAGATCCAAAGTCAATTGGTCCAAGTTGGACTAGTAATACACATGGGGAAAAAAGTGAATGAAGGATTTACGTTTCCAAGATTTTGGTACGAAATGTAAGGAGAATCCCATGAGTTGGACTATCAGTATATATATCTCAGACAGGGGCTATAGATGAACAACGAACTGTTGCCAGAATTAAAGAAAAGGAAAAGAGCATACTCTATTGTATTTGAGAAATGAGTAGCAAATGAATACCCAAAACTAGCATTTTAAATGATAAGATGTGCACATTTTAGCACATATTTTGTGACTTTTTCCACAAAAGCCCAAGTTTTTAACACCAAAATTCTCTCACTGATGCTATCATAATTGTAAATTACAGAATTTCAAAAATATAAAGGAATCAAAATTACTGATGACACAAAGACCAATGATGAAAAGATGAGTGATGGGTATAAATAGACTATAATATAATACTAATAATGACTTATACACAAGAAATAGCATAAAAGGTATCATTAAGGTCATGTATGTTTGGGAAAGGAATGAGAATGGTCATGGACTGATAGAGAAGAGTAACAGGTATCCATGAAATATTAAAATACCTGAGGGAAACTATCACACATTACACAGATAGTCTGTGGAGGATTTTTGAACAGGCATGGGCATGAATCATGCAGAATAAGAAGGCAGGTATGAATTCTGATCCATACTGGTGGAGGGAGTACTGACATTGACAGCATCAATTCTCTTTCAATATATACATCCAAAGGGATCTGTGATCTCATCAATGTGCATGTTTTCTCTAGTGATGCAGAATGCAACCCATTTATGCCTGTTCAGTCAGTGTGACTCTTACCCATATCCTCGTCTAAGTGAGGGGCAGGGTATGGTCCATCCAAAAGGGCAGAGATCTTTCTTCAGTTTCTCTGTTATTGTGAAGATATCAGTAGAGTATCTACTGGTAATTCCTCACTTTTGCCATTTGACCAGAGCATTTCTTTTTCAATCCTACATTCCTTTGGAAATCTCTTTTACCTGGAGTCTTTCTCATAGTTTCTTTATTCTCATATGTTGCAGTCTGCTCATAGCTATCACACATCTCTCCATTGTCCTCTGAGTGATATTCATTGTTAATTCTTCAGAGACTGAAATGTTCCATGACTCATAGCCGTAGCACAACACTGGTAGAATATTTGGTATTTTAAAATATGAACCTTTGTTTCAGAAAGAAGTTTAAGGTCATTAAAGGATCTTTGCAACTCCCCAAAGTCAATCCAGCCTCTTTTCATCATCCTGTTTCATTCTACATGCAATCTATGACTGTCCAAGTGTCTGTCCAAGATATGTATCCTGATGGATAAGACAAAGAGGCTGTCCGTCTAGGGATATGGCATTGATCCTCTTTGAGAATAAAGGATGAACAACAATCTAATATAGACTATGGTCATTTTTCATCCACTAGATTTTTCATATGTGGATGGTTAGGCCAAACTCTTTTGAGTGATTATGGGACTTATTCTGACATTCTGCAATATTCCAGGGCTTGATGCAATAATGTCCACAAACTGGAACATCTTGAGCACCTTAACACATATAGGAAATTCCTCTTCCATTTGATCTTTGAACTTTGCATTGGATGTCCTCCATGATCATAGCCTTTGGGAAGCATAGATCTCCTTGTTTTATGCCTCATATGATATTAATGAACAGAAGGTCATGAAACAAATTATCTAAATTATTATATCTGTCCAAGAATCTTGAGCAATTCTGATGTAGGCACCATCTTGTTGGAAGAAAGGTTTTATTTAAAGTGATATTTTTTTAAAATATCAAACCAAATGTTTTAGACATTTTACTGATGTCTTTTGTTTTTAACTTCACTTTCATTGCCATGTATAGGACAATATGTGTAATACATATTCCTCTTTCATGACACATCTTTCAGTCAATTATACTGAATCAGAATCTGTATTCCAGCAACTTCCATATGTTGGTCTTAGCTCTGTCTCCTGTATCTACCTAGAATAAGGGGAAATCCCCTTTCTAGATGATAGCCTTTCAAAAATCTGAGGGCAGATACATTCCCAAACTCTGCCCCCTATTGGCCTCCCAAGTCCTCTCCAGGCTAAACATTCACCAATTCTTTCAATGCTTTGTCAGAAAACATGGTTTTCAGACCCCACAACATACTGTTGTTCATGCTCCTCTGGATGTGCTCCATCTTCTCAGCCAGTGAGTAACTATTAAGTTATTACTATGCTCCAGGCATTGTGCCAAATGCTGGGGATACAAACAAAGGCTCAAACATGGTCCCTGCTTTCAAGGAGCTCACATTCTAATGGTGGAGACAATACGTAAATAACTACACAGATACCAGATATTTACATGGCTATGGTGTCAATGGGGACTCAGCTCCCTGGTGGTGCTGCTATTCTATAGCCTCTGAAGGATGGACTGGAAGGAGGTAAAAAACTACAAAGATCTGCAGGAGCTGAGATTTTTGAGCTGAGCCTGAAGAAAGTCAGGGATGCCATGTGTCAATGTCCTTTCCAATGTACAGCACTCTGAAGAGTATGCAAGACTCCAAATGTGGTTCTCCCTGAGCCTGATATACCTCATCTGTAAAATGAAGGGAACTGGCCATTGTATACAGTTAGGTCAAGCTAATGTAGTAGGATAGATTACCTCCCTTATTCTGGGTATTATACTTCCATTAATGCAATCCCCAACAGCATTAGCTATTTTTTCCTTGACAGCCATGTTGCAACATCTGCTCATGCTGAAATTGCAGCCTATCAAAAATTGTCTTTTTCTGAGCTACTCTTTTTTTCACCATTTTAAAATTAATTATTTTCTTTATTTTCTTGTTTACATCTTTCATTTCCACAAGATTTTGAGTTATAAATTTTCTCCTTGTCTTTCCAGTACCCACAACCTCAAAGCAGTGATCCTACTGTAAAGCCTCTCCCCCAATCTGCTCTCTCCTAGGTCCTCCTCCAGTGCCCCTCTAACTTTCTGGTAGGGCAGGGTGGGTCTCCCTACCCTAGTGCCTGTATATCTTCATTCTCAGTTGCATGTAGTTAATAATATTTTTATAAACATTTAATTACAGAACTTTAAATTCTAGATTCTTTTGGTTCCTCCCTCATCACCCACCCCCACTGGAATGACACGCAATTCAATACAGACTGTACATATGTAATTATGCAGGACATCTCCACAGTGGACATACGGTGAGAGATTGATTATATGTCCCTCCTTCCTATCCCGCCCTCCCTGTTCTGTTCTCTACCCTGTCCCTTTCCCTTTACTGAAGTGTGCACTTCCAGCAACCCTCCCCCCAACCCTGCCCTCCCCTCCATCATCCCACCTCTCATCCCCATTCCCCTACTCTCCTGTGTGGCAAGATACCCAGTTTAGAGTTTATG